>JAJOZX010001276.1:210000-267500 GCA_023014485.1 Bathynomus jamesi | reverse complement strand
TTTTGTCTTGTTGTTTGTTCGTATTTATTAACTTCGAAAGTTTTTTGGTATTAAAATGGTCGGTAAAGTTCAGAGTAACGGTGGCCGCTAAAGTTCATAGTATGATGTCGCATGCAAATGTCTGAAAAGTATTTTCGTTTTTATTTTTTCCTATCACTCTCTATCACCCCCCCCCCATTCATCCATCCCTCATTACCCTCATCACTTCAACCTTTTGCCTTATCACTTGCCCTTCTTCTTGTCCTCCCATTCCCCATGATCACCCCCTGCATCCCATCCCCAAATATATACACGAGGGTCGGTACGAAAGTAATGCCTCTTATTTTTCAGTTCGTGAATACAATAAAGGCATTATTTTCGTACCGCCCCTGATATATATACATAAAAATTATATATATTTTCCTTATCACTCCCATCCTCCCTTATCATTCCCCACACTCCCACCATCCCCCACTCTTTCAACCCGCATATATCAGGTCCCCCAAAAAGTTTTTTCGTTTTTTAAATAAGTACCTTAAACAAGTTTTTTTTACATGTGATGAAAAATTGGTTATGTACGGGGCTCCAATAAACCTTAGCCCCCCCGCCCATGGCCTAAACCATTAGAGGTACAGTAAAACTAAACATACCTTACAAAAGAGAATTTAATCCTGCATTTAATGAAAAACAATTAAAACTTGGTGTTCCCGCCATTGGCTTCCAAGACAGCCTGAATTCGCTTTGGGTACCTTGCCAAAAGTGACGTGAATAGATCTTGAGCGTTACGCAAATTTGCTAAAACAGTTTCAATGTGTTGCGTCATTGTATCCTTCGAAAATCGATTTGGTGCAGGTTCTTGAAACAAAAGACATTCAACCTTGTCCTTTATAACTGATCCAATGTGTTCACAGACGTTCAGGTCATCAGAATTTCCTGGCCATTCTTCATTTCCAAAGAAATCGATTTCATGGTTCCGCAACAACTGTTGAGTGTCTAATGCCTTAAAGCAGGGGGCCTTATCGTGCGGAAGTGTGACCTGATCGACATCCATAACATTGTTTGAGTTTCTTAGAAAAGGAATGACATGCTGGGATAGAATAATATCACGAAAATACTGTCCATCCCAACTCTGACCATTTGGCTTCAGCATCCACATGAGCTTCTTTGCAGTGAACAAAACAAACACACCAACACAGTCTGGACTTTTTAATGATTCGGGATAATGTTCATTGTCATCGATTTCATCTGGTGTTGTGGCCCACACTCGATCATTTTGGTAGTTAGGCCGACATGTTACGTAAACAAAAAATTCATCGGAGACAGCTAAATGCATGAAATCATCCACATCCCAATCTTCAAGATAATGGGCAAACCACATTCTGTCATCGATGTTAAGATGAGTTTTTCTTGGCTTTGGAAGTTCATGCCAAGGCTTTAAACCTTGCCTATGACGGTCCAGTCGAATGATCTCACCACTAACGATCTTTCCTCTCAACACTTCGATCTCTCTAGAAAGTTTAGCACAGCTGTTTTTCCGCTTATGCGTACCGCTTTCAATGATGTCCTTTGTTTCCTGAGAGAGTGGCAAATTTGGGCGCCCAGATTTGGTTGTATCCATTTCACATTCATCCAAAGTTTTATTCCAATTTCTTTTGACGAAGTCCTCACTTCTTCGCAACTTTTTGGCAACCCATGAACGTGTTATAAAGGTGGCTCCAGCATCACGAGCTTCTCGAAATGTTATTGCTCGTATGCGAGCTATCACACATTGCCTCTCCGAATCACCAATTAATTGAGAAGCCATTATATTATCACTTTATCAGCTAGAGTAATTTTAATACCTGCAATAAATAAAGAATTTTATATATTTTTATAATCACTAAAAACTATTTCGATATAAGTAAACATGTAAGCTGCAAATGGGGGGGCTAAGGTTTTTTGGAACCCATTACAGTAATACTAAGCGATTATACCAATGGCTATCGCCCAACGAGAATGCACCACACACGCTGAAGCCCAACCTTCGCCGAAAGAAGATTTTGCTTTGCGTATGGTTGACAACAGTCGGTGTCACCCATTATGAACTTCTAAACCCAGGCCAAACGATTACAGCGGACGTATACTCGGCACAACTTCAACGGGTTCAGGACAATTTGCTCGAAAAGCAACCATAATTGGTCAATCGCAAAGGCAGGGCCGGCTCAAGGTACCGGCAACTCGGGCAGTTGCCCGGGGCGCCACGTGCTAAGGGGCGCCACGTCATGTGTTTGGGATCTTCCAAATACAAAGGGAAAAATAGAAAAATAAATAAATAAAATAAAATGAAATAAAAGTCAAATGTGAAAATTTCCTGATGTGGAGTCAAATTTTCAAGGATTTTGACATTATATTAGCCAATAGCATTAGTACCAGACTACCAGTCAAGCTAAGGTCAGCTTGGCCCGACATGGGATGACATGTCACATGGGTTGATGTGGCCGCGTAGGTGAGCGTTGAGCACAAATTACATACGCCTGGCAGCGTTGCCATCCTTTAATATCTCATCAGTGTTGCCACTTTGTGGAATTTTTACATTTTTTTGTGGATTTACCTCAGACAAAAGTGGCAACACTGTCTCTCATATTTTCATACATGGTTCCATTTTGAGAATGTTTAGTTGTACTTTGAGTGAATATCGTTAATTGTAATAAACTCTTTATTCCTACATTTGTAGTTTTTCCTCATTGTGAACAAATTTTAAAATTATACTTGTAAGGGCGCCGAAGTTCAGCTTGCCCAGGGCGCCAGCAATCCTAGGGCCAGCCCTGCGCAAAGGTGTTATGTTCCTGCAAGACAATGCGCGCCCACATACTGTAAAAACGACGATAGAAAAGCTCAATACCCATGGTTGGGAGATTTTGCTACATCCACCCTATTCACCTGACCTTTCCCCTTCCGACTATCACCGTTTCCTCTCGCTGGATAACCACTTGCGGAATAGGCAATTCGAAACACAAGTGGGCCTTGAAAAAGAATTGGAGTCTTTCTTCGCTTCTAAAGACCAATATTTCTTCCGACGCGGCATTTACAGTATTGTTTCTCGTTGGGAAAAGGTTGTAGATTGTAATGGCGACTACTTTTCCAAATAAAAAATAACAATTTTATTTTGTCTCATTTAAAGTTCCATTAAAAGAGCGAAAAAACATTTTTGGGGACCTGATATATATGAGGCGCTCCGGACCACAACCTGCCAAGCGCCTGTGGGGCCGGAATTGAGTTATTTATACTACTGTATTCCCCTACCCTTCCTCTATCCCGTGGGTGAGTCAGGAAGCAGATTGTGGACCAGTACGTATGGTCGAAAGTCCGCCAAAAAAGGTTGTTTTTCGCACATTTCACGCCCCGCATGAAACGACCTAGTGGATTACTTAGTTTGACGTGAATTTTTACTATTATTTTTTATCTTTTTCATCTTTATTATTATTATTATGATTTTTTGTTGATTATTCCTGCCTCTAATAATACTGTAAGTTTGTTATAGTATTGTTGTGGGGAAGTATTGAACCTACCGGTAAATAGGAGAAAAATGCGGTTTTGTTTGTTTTGTTGCAAAATACCCATAACTTTTGAACTTTACTTTCGTTATTATCTATTTTTTTTATTTTAAATAACGTTACATGTATTAGTCAAAAAAATTTTTTATTTATTTATTTTGTTTAATTTGGCCCTTATTTTAAAAATAAAAGTTATTATTAATAATACAAACAACTGTACAACTGTATGAATCTAACCAATATACGTTTCTTATCCAAAGATGCCAACTTCAAAACCTCATACTCATAAGTAATTTATAATATTAATATAAAATACCTTTTACATAATTTTCATATATAATACATAAAACCAGATATACTTAGTTACATTATGTAATAAAAATCAGTCGAATATCGTTGTTGGTTCTCAAAAGTTATGGTATTTTGTAAGTTGACAAACTTTAATTGCATTTTTCTTCGTTTTTTTAATTTTGGCGCTTGGCAGCTTGTAGTCCGGAGCGCCTCATCTCGTATATATATATATGTGGTGTGCGTGTGTGTGTGTGTGTGTGTGTGTGTGTGTATATGTAAAAATGACCAATGAATAATTCCTACATTCATATAATTCTTATGTTAATTTGTATACTTCGTATATTTATATAATCCTTATATTTTTATTCATATATTCATTTTGACATATCAAGTCCAAAATCGTATAACGCCGGCAGGAGTTTGGATAAAATTTGTATTTCCTTTCTATTTTATAATTGGTGGATTATTTCTTTGTAAACTACTTCATCATTTTGTATAAAGTCGAAAATCGTATAACGCTGATACAAGTTTGGATGCATTTTTTATTTGCTTTCTATTTTATAATTGGTGAATTAGTTCTTTTTAAACAACGTGATCATTCTTGTAGACTTAGCTTAATGTAATCGTGTTCATTTCCTCTATACATTTTCTCTTCGTTGTAAAAGGTGAAGTCATGTCCTGCTTAACGTTTAATTTTTTAATCTTAAGCCTTTCATTTTTGCCCATGTACATGTTTGTTTGAAATATGTGATGGGAAGGCATATTTCAACTTCCACTTTTAGTTAACTCGGCAGATCATGATAACATCAGAACTGCCAATATGCGGTTTAAAATAAAAATATGACTTCCTCTTGCTTAGCAGTCTAGACATTGATACAGCAAAAATATTTGTTTTGTCTTTAAATGTTTTGCAAAGTAAATCAGCTTATTGAGAATAAAAAAAACAAAAACAGATCAGCATTAAATAATAATGATGTCAGTAAAAAAATTCAATATAAAAGCCCATAAAATTTCTCCATTGTTCATTCTGTCTAGACTGATCTAACTGAGAGGCTGAGCATTACCTGTAACATTTTAACAGTGAATTACCGTAAGAAAAGGTCTCTAACTTCTCTTTCGAGCCTTGCTCTCTTCAGAGAACTTAGTCTTAAATGGAGAAAAATAATTTTCCGATACGTTATAAGAAGAATCGGGGAACCTTCAGAGAATTTAGTAAGCATCACAGAATCCTCCGATCCACTACAAGAAGAAATCGGAAAGTAATAAAAGAGAAACTTCTGCGATTTCCTATACGGTACCAGAATAACAAATCCGTTGCTGCCACCTAACCAGAACTCCCGTCAACTTCGAACCAACCAAGGCCATAGACGAAGGGGTTAACACACACATATATATATATATATATATATATATATATATATATATATATATATATATATATATATGTAAAAATGAACAATGAACAATTCCTATACCATCATTATATGGATTCATTGTCTTCATGCAGTACTTATGTTCGTATAGTTTTTATTTTTGAATGTTCATTTTTACATAAGAAACCAAAATCGCCTAAGCGAGTTTTGGATAGAATTTCGATTTGTACTTCTTTATTCATTACTGTATTTCTCTAATTTATCTTTCCTAATAATGATTTGTACTATACGTACAAATTCAATAACTATGACGTCACATTTTCCCGTCATTAATTTCCCTTGCTCATTATCCTATATAAATTTTATTAAATATTCATTTTTACTCGTGTCAATCTATGAAACGCAAAACTTCATGCATTCGTTCGAAAACGCACAAATACGTTCTCGTATTATTTTTTTCATTCTTATCTTTAATTATATCACCTCTCAATGAACTCGAAAATGCTGAGGTAGGTGATCAAATTCCGCTAACTATGGCATAAGTGAACGCTTCAAAGATAAAAATCTCCTTTCGCTCTGATTCGAATTTATAACATTATCATGCGTTATGTTATATCATGTGTGTCATGTCCCATGTACTTGTGTTGTACTAATAACCACATATAATAACCATATATAATAACCATATATTATAACCATATATTATAACCATATATAAATATATAAAAACACTGTAAGAATGGTAAACGACGTAATGTACTTCAATGAAACTGTAATTAAATGTAATGATTTAATATATAATGTAAGAATGTACTTTAATAGAAGTGTAATTAAACAATAATAAATGAATATGAATTAATCCATAATTGTAATCAAAATTGTAATGAACCAAAATTAATACATACTCAGTCGTGGACTTAAATTGTACTTATGTACTACTATGAAATGATATCGCCTTCAGAAATGAAGATTCGGCCAAAAAAATACGATTATTTTTTTTTTATTTTTTAAATTTTTATTTGGAATCTTTCAAACAGCTGATCATGTGTTTAAAAGGGGGAAACTTAACCTTCAACTGCCGTCCCCCAACATTTAGGTTTATATTATAAATGTATTTGTAAAATGAATTGCACTTCATTACGAGACTCTGTTTTGGTCACTGCTACGAGCCTCCCTTGTTAGCAGCCTCGCTGCGAGGAGGGGGCAGAGGCCCCTTGCCTCCTTAACTTTTTATATTCCGGCCTGAGCTATGGTCGAAAGAGGTCGAACCTTTACCCCTGTAAATTCAAAGCACTACCTGTACATTTTTAGAAGTAAACTACAGTAAGAGAAACTTTCTATTTTCCCCTTCGAGCCGTCCTCTCTTCAGAAGAACTTAGTCAGTTAAGTCGATAAGTTATAAAAGAAAAGTCGATAAATTTAGTATCAAAGAAAGTATCAGAGTATTATAGCAAGAGAAGAATTAACAACTGACGATCCAAGCACATAGAAGATATTGGCATAAGAGTCTGGCGAGTCTGGAGCCAAGAGTTTAACAAGTGGCGACCCACCATTTGACCGGCGGAAAAGAATTAGAGTGTTATAGAAGAAATATCCGTTGCTGCCTCCTAAACATAACCCCCGTCGACTCCGAACCACCCGAGAGCCATAGACGGAGGGGTTAACAAACTGGCGACCCTGCCCCAGGATTAGAAGAATATTTTAAGAAGAGGATTTTAACAAATGGCCACTCTTTGGCCAGGATAGAAATTACCCTGCATTTCTTCAGGACACCGTCTCTAAGGATTTCGCCGTAGAAATTTTGTTAAGTACAGAGTTTTTTTTTTTTTTTAAGTAATTTGTAAACATTTGAAAAGTCAGTATTATTAACAGTTAATATTTAGTATTGAGCCAGAATTAACACAAAACACAGTGAACATTTCAGACACCAGTGATACATTTTTTTTAGTGAAACAGTAATTTTCACAGAAGTTAAAAGTAACAGAAGTTAAAAGTAACAGAAGTTAAAAGTAACAGAAGTTAAAAGTAACAGAAGTTAAAAGTAACAGAAGTTAAAAGTAACAGAAGTTAAAAGTAACAGAAGTTAAAAGTAACAGAAAGAGTTAATTTCAGAGAGTTAATTTCAGAGAGTTAATTTCAGTATAGAATAATTTTATTTTATGTACCAAACATAATAGTATCGTACCTTCGCGTAAATTCGAGTGAAATGTTGTTTACATTTTTTATTTTTTGTTTACAATTTTTTTCAAATTATCGAATTGAATTGACGTGCAAAATTAAGAAAGAGAGAGTTTACAGAGAGTTTATAGAGTTATAGAGATACTTGAGAGCAGTTTCAAGTTAGACAGTTTCAGTTTCAAGATACTTGATAGAGTTCAAGTTAGACAGGTTCAGTTTCAAGATACTTGATAGAGTTCAAGTTAGACAGTTTCAGTTTCAAGATACTTGATAGAGTTCAAGTTAGACAGTTTCAGTTTAAAGATACTTGATAGAGTTCAAGTTAGACAGTTTCAGTTTCAAGATACTTGATAAGAGTTCAAGTTACAGTTTCAGTTTCAAGATACTTGATAAGAGTTCAAGTTAGTTTCAGTTTCAAGATACTTGATAAGAGTTCAAGTTACAGTTTCAGTTTCAAGATACTTGATAGAGTTCAAGTCAGTTTCATTTTCAGTTTTAAGATACTTGATAGAGTTCAAGTCAGTTTCATTTTCAGTTTCAAGATACTTGATAGAGTTCAAGTCAGTTTCATTTTCAGTTTCAAGATACTACTTGATAAGAGTTCAAGTTAGACAGTTTCAAGATACTACTTGATAAGAGTTCAAGTTAGACAGTTAAAAGATACTACTTGATAAGAGTTCAAGTTAGACAGTTTCAAGATACTACTTGATAAGAGTTCAAGTTAGACAGTTTGAAGATACTACTTGATAAGAGTTCAAGTTAGACAGTTTCAAGATACTACTTGATAAGAGTTCAAGTTAGACAGTTTTTTTTTAAGAAGTCAGTTTTTTTTTAAGAAGTCAGTTTTTTTTGAAGAAGTCAGTTTTTTTTGAAGAAGTCAGTTTTTTTTGAAGAAGTCAGTTTTTTTTTGAAGAAGTCAGTTTTTTTTTAAGAAGTCAGTTTTTTTGAAGAAGTCAGTTTTCAAGTCCCCAGTCATTTCAATGCAGTCAATTGAATTCAACTTTTTCTTTGTAACTTAAGAGAATTTAATTTATGAAAATGTAATTTATGAATTTAATTCAACCTTTTTGTTGTTGTTTAAGAGAATTTAATTCAACCGGTTTGCGTCTTTGGTTTAACTTTTGTTTTGCTTGTAAGAAGGAAATTGACCGATTTGTCTTCTTTTCATGCCATTGTTGCGTATATAAATATATAGGTAAAATGACATATTTTATTGTTTGCAACCAAAACCGTTTTTACAAATGTTGGTAACGAGTTTTATAATTATTGCGATTATATGATGACAGAAATAGTGTAATAATTAATCGATCATGTACCTAATTTATCTTGCTCTGTACGGTCGGGAAATTTACCCGTAGGACCGCACATACCCTAAATTTCAGTTGTGTTTATTCTTTTTTGTCATTCAATTTTAATAAAACTTCTACACAATAAAACATATGTATTTATCATATGCAAACAAGTTTTCAGACTAAAATATCAAATAATTCAAAATTCTATCAACATTTAACGAAAGAGTATAATTTTTCTACTTAACATGCAAAAATTATTAAACCTTTTTAATATTTTTTTTATTATATAAAAATAATTTTTAATGTAAAATTTACCTGAAATTATTAAAAGAAAAGATTGTTCGAAATGCTTTCCTTCCATTTCAATAACTTTTTTATTCTTGGCCGAAACTCATCTAAGGTTCGATTTACTTTTATTTTTAAGAATATTATAAAATTATGTTTAGCTCATTAAAATGCATAAATTGATTTTTATTTTTAATTTGTATTCTTAATTTTCTTAATTCAAGTATCGTACCGATACTTCTGGTTAATGTTAATGGTTATATAGTTCATATATAGCTAGGAATGTTACTAGTCGAATTTAATTCCATCTTCAAAATTTAATTTTTAATACCGCTAGATTTACTTTCATTAATTGTAAGGTCCTCTAAGTACGTTTCTTTTTATTACCTTAATATACGTGTAACTGATTTAATTACGTAAAATCGATAATCCTAGTTGAATTCTATTACTTTTGACACACATTCGAATTCATTTTCTTTTCGTACTTCAAGTCACTTTCACATGAAACTCATATGCATACACCATCATTAATACTACCTGTAATTAGATTTTAACAATAATTGAATTAAACTTAAAAGATTTTATAATCCTAAACCCATCTTAAATTATTAGACATTATGTTTAAAACTTTGTTAATTCAAACATCCCTACACATACACACGCATGTATGCACACTATATATACTATATAGACAAACCTTATGCTAAAATCATTGGATATCACAATAAACTATTTAATTACGTGTAAGTGCTAACTCTGCTATTTATATAGTGTTAAACATTTTTGCTTACTATATATAAATTTTTGCTCAGGCATTTATTCAGTAATTTAACAATCCTCTCAGCTAATCTGTCCCTCAAAATTGTAAGATACACACTTTGTACCTAATACACACAAATACACACTAGACCACAGGTCTATACATCATCCATTACGTAATTCGTTTTTTACCTACAATAGTCAATAAAATTAGTTATAGACTGTACGATGAGGGTAACTTTGAAAAATAATTTATATTTTTCCCTTTTATCTACTACTCATTATGTATGTAATTTTTCCCACAGAAAAATAAAATTTTGTAAAAAAATTTAACAATATCATTGTTTTTCTAACTTAATTGTTTGTCTAAATTAACGTATTAATCCTTTTATTCTGTTTGCATAAAATTAAAGTTTTAATCTTTGAATTTTTATATTTTATAATAGCCCTCTAAGCGAGTGTCTTGTTAAAAATTTGATTACTCTGCATTGTACCCAACCACCCGAACTCGTTCTGTATAAAACTTGTAATGTAAAGAAAAATTCGTCATCTAACTTGAATTAGTTACGATATTATTTTCTCAATTGTATTGTATTGTATTAATTGTATTATATTATTGTGTTAATATTATTTAAAAAGGGGGAGCACTGTAAAAATGAACAATGAACAATTCCTATACCATCATTATATGGATTCATTGTCTTCATGCAGTACTTATGTTCGTATAGTTTTTATGTTTGAATGTTCATTTTTACATAAGAAACCAAAATCGCCTAAGCGAGTTTTGGATAGAATTTCGATTTGTACTTCTTTATTCATTACTGTATTTCTCTAATTTATCTTTCCTAATAATGATTTGTACTATACGTACAAATTCAATAACTATGACGTCACATTTTCCCGTCATTAATTTCCCTTGCTCATTATCCTATATAAATTTTATTAAATATTCATTTTTACTCGTGTCAATCTATGAAACGCAAAACTTCATGCATTCGTTCGAAAACGCACAAATACGTTCTCGTATTATTTTTTTCATTTTTATTTTTAATTATATCACCTCTCAATGAACTCGAAAATGCTGAGGTAGGTGATCAAATTCCGCTAACTATGGCATAAGTGAACGCTTCAAAGATAAAAATCTCCTTTCGCTCTGATTCGAATTTATAACATTATCATGCGTTATGTTATATCATGTGTGTCATGTCCCATGTATTTGTGTTGTACTAATAACCACATATAATAACCATATATTATAACCATATATAAATATATAAAAACACTGTAAGAATGGTAAACGACGTAATGTACTTCAATGAAACTGTAATTAAATGTAATGATTTAATATATAATGTAAGAATGTACTTTAATAGAAGTGTAATTAAATATTAATAAATGAATATGAATTAATCCATAATTGTAATCGTAATTGTAATGAACCAAAATTAATAAATACTCAGTCGTGTACTTAAATTGTACTTATGTACTACTATGTCCCATGTACTTGTGTTGTACTAATAACCACATATAATAACCATATATAATAACCATATATTATAACCATATATTATAACCATATATAAATATATAAAAACACTGTAAGAATGGTAAACGACGTAATGTACTTCAATGAAACTGTAATTAAATGTAATGATTTAATATATAATGTAAGAATGTACTTTAATAGAAGTGTAATTAAACAATAATAAATGAATATGAATTAATCCATAATTGTAATCGTAATTGTAATGAACCAAAATTAATACATACTCAGTCGTGTACTTAAATTGTACTTATGTACTACTATGAAATGATATCGCCTTCAGAAATGAAGATTCGTCCAAAAAAATACGATTAGTTTTTATTTTTATTTTTTTAATTTTTATTTGGAATCTTTCAAACATCTGATCATGTGTTTAAAAGGGGGAAACTTAACCTTCAACTGCCGTCCCCCAACATTTAGGTTTATATTATACATGTATTTGTAAAATGAATTGCACTTCATTACGAGACTCTGTTTTGGTCACTGCTACGAGCCTCCCTTGTTAGCAGCCTCGCTGCGAGGAGGGGGCAGAGGCCCCTTGCCTCCTTAACTTTTTATATTCCGGCCTGAGCTATGGTCGAAAGAGGTCGAACCTTTACCCCTGTAAATTCAGAGCACTACCTGTACATTTTTAGAAGTAAACTACAGTAAGAGAAACTTTTTATTTTCCCCTTCGAGCCGTGCTCTCTTCAGAAGAACTTAGTCAGTTAAGTCGATAAGTTATAAAAGAAAAGTCGATAAATTTAGTATCAAAGAAAGTATCAGAGTATTATAGCAAGAGAAGAATTAACAACTGACGATCCAAGCACATAGAAGATATTGGCATAACAGTCTGGCGAGTCTGTAGCCAAGAGTTTAACAAGTGGCGACCCACCATTTGACCGGCGGAAAAGAATTAGAGTGTTATAGAAGAAATATCCGTTGCTGCCTCCTAAACATAACCCCCGTCGACTCCGAACCACCCGAGGGCCATAGACGGAGGGGTTAACAAACTGGCGACCCTGCCCCAGGATTAGAAGAATATTTTAAGAAGAGGATTTTAACGAATGGCCACTCTTTGGCCAGGATAGAAATTACCCTGCATTTCTTCAGGACACGTCTCTAAGGATTTCGCCGTAGAAATTTTGTTAAGTACAGAGTTGGTTTTTTTTTTTAAGTAATTTGTAAACATTTGAAAAGTCAGTATTATTAACAGTTAATATTTAGTATTGAGCTAGAATTAACACAAAACACAGTGAACATTTCAGACACCAGTGATACATTTTTTTTAGTGAAACAGTAATTTTCACAGAAGTTAAAAGTAACAGAAGTTAAAAGTAACAGAAGTTAAAAGTAACAGAAGTTAAAAGTAACAGAAGTTAAAAGTAACAGAAGTTAAAAGTAACAGAAAGAGTTAATTTCAGAGAGTTAATTTCAGTATAGAATAATTTTATTTTATGTACCAAACATAATAGTATCGTACCTTCGCGTACATTCGAGTGAAATGTTTACATTTTTTATTTTTTGTTTACAATTTTTTTCAAATTATCGAATTGAATTGACGTGCAAAATTAAGAAAGAGAGAGTTTACAGAGAGTTTATAGAGTTATAGAGATACTTGAGAACAGTTTCAAGTTAGACAGTTTCAGTTTCAAGATACTTGATAGAGTTCAAGTTAGACAGGTTCAGTTTCAAGATACTTGATAGAGTTCAAGTTAGACAGTTTCAGTTTCAAGATACTTGATAGAGTTCAAGTTAGACAGTTTCAGTTTCAAGATACTTGATAAGAGTTCAAGTTACAGTTTCAGTTTCAAGATACTTGATAAGAGTTCAAGTTAGTTTCAGTTTCAAGATACTTGATAAGAGTTCAAGTTACAGTTTCAGTTTCAAGATACTTGATAGAGTTCAAGTCAGTTTCATTTTCAGTTTCAAGATACTTGATAGAGTTCAAGTCAGTTTCATTTTCAGTTTCAAGATACTTGATAGAGTTCAAGTCAGTTTCATTTTCAGTTTCAAGATACTTGATAGAGTTCAAGTCAGTTTCATTTTCAGTTTCAAGATACTACTTGATAAGAGTTCAAGTTAGACAGTTTCAAGATACTACTTGATAAGAGTTCAAGTTAGACAGTTAAAAGATACTACTTGATAAGAGTTCAAGTTAGACAGTTTCAAGATACTACTTGATAAGAGTTCAAGTTAGACAGTTTCAAGATACTACTTGATAAGAGTTCAAGTTAGACAGTTTGAAGATACTACTTGATAAGAGTTCAAGTTAGACAGTTTCAAGATACTACTTGATAAGAGTTCAAGTTAGACAGTTTTTTTTAAGAAGTCAGTTTTTTTTTAAGAAGTCAGTTTTTTTTGAAGAAGTCAGTTTTTTTTTAAGTCAGTTTTTTTTGAAGAAGTCAGTTTTTTTGAAGAAGTCAGTTTTCAAGTCCCCAGTCATTTCAATGCAGTCAATTGAATTCAACTTTTTCTTTGTAACTTAAGAGAATTTAATTTATGAAAATGTAATTTATGAATTTAATTCAACCTTTTTTTTGTTGTTTAAGAGAATTTAATTCAACCGGTTTGCGTCTTTGGTTTAACTTTTGTTTTGCTTGTAAGAAGGAAATTGACCGATTTGTCTTCTTTTCATGCCATTGTTGCGTATATAAATATATCGGTAAAATGACATATTTTATTGTTTGCAACCAAAACCGTTTTTACAAATGTTGGTAACGAGTTTTATAATTATTGCGATTATATGATGACAGAAATAGTGTAATAATTAATCGATCATGTACCTAATTTATCTTGCTCTGTACGGTCGGGAAATTTACCCGTAGGACCGCACATACCCTAAATTTCAGTTGTGTTTATTCTTTTTTGTCATTTAATTTTAATAAAACTTCTACACAATAAAACATATGTATTTATCATATGCAAACAAGTTTTCAGACTAAAATATCAAATAATTCAAAATTCTATCAACATTTAACGAAAGAGTATAATTTTTCTACTTAACATGTAAAAATTATTAAACCTTTTTAATATTTTTTTTATTGTATAAAAATAATTTTTAATGTAAAATTTACCTGAAATTATTAAAAGAAAAGATTGTTCGAAATGCTTTCCTTCCATTTCAATAACTTTTTTATTCTTGGCCGAAACTCATCTAAGGTTCGATTTACTTTTATTTTTAAGAATATTATAAAATTATGTTTAGCTCATTAAAATGCATAAATTGATTTTTATTTTTAATTTGTATTCTTAATTTTCTTAATTCAAGTATCGTACCGATATTTCTGGTTAATGTTAATGGTTATATAGTTCATATATAGCTAGGAATGTTACTAGTCGAATTTAATTCCATCTTCAAAATTTAATTTTTAATACCGCTAGATTTACTTTCATTAATTGTAAGGTCCTCTAAGTACGTTTCTTTTTATTACCTTAATATACGTGTAACTGATTTAATTACGTAAAATCGATAATCCTAGTTGAATTCTATTACTTTTGACACACATTCGAATTCATTTTCTTTTCGTACTTCAAGTCACTTTCACATGAAACTCATATGCATACACCATCATTAATACTACCTGTAATTAGATTTTAACAATAATTGAATTAAACTTAAAAGATTTTATAACCCTAAACCCATCTTAAATTATTAGACATTATGTTTAAAACTTTGTTAATTCAAACATCCCTACACATACACACGCATGTATGCACACTATATATACTATATAGACAAACCTTATGCTAAAATCATTGGATATCACAATAAACTATTTCATTACGTGTAAGTGCTAACTCTACTATTTATATAGTGTTAAACATTTTTGCTTACTATATATAAATTTTTGCTCAGGCATTTATTCAGTAATTTAACAATCCTCTCAGCTAATCTGTCCCTCAAAATTGTAAGATACACACTTTGTACCTAATACACACAAATACACACTAGACCACAGGTCTATACATCATCCATTACGTAATTCGTTTTTTACCTACAATAGTCAATAAAATTAGTTATAGACTGTACGATGAGGGTAACTTTGAAAAATAATTTATATTTTTCCCTTTTATCTACTACTCATTATGTATGTAATTTTTCCCACAGAAAATAAAATTTTGTAAAAAAATTTAACAATATCATTGTTTGTCTAACTTAATTGTTTGTCTAAATTAACGTATTAATCCTTTTATTCTGTTTGCATAAAATTAAAGTTTTAATCTTTGAATTTTTATATTTTATAATAGCCCTCTAAGCGAGTGTCTTGTTAAAAATTTGATTACTCTGCATTGTACCCAACCACCCGAACTCGTTCTGTATAAAACTTGTAATGTAAAGAAAAATTCGTCATCTAACTTGAATTAGTTACGATATTATATTCTCAATTGTATTGTATTGTATTAATTGTATTATATTATTGTGTTAATATTATTTAAAAAGGGGGAGCACTGTAAAAATGAACAATGAACAATTCCTATACCATCATTATATGGATTTATTGTCGTCATGCAGTACTTATGTTCGTATAGTTTTTATGTTTGAATGTTCATTTTTACATAAGAAACCAAAATCGCCTAAGCGAGTTTTGGATAGAATTTCGATTTGTACTTCTTTATTCATTACTGTATTTCTCTAATTTATCTTTCCTAATAATGATTTGTACTATACGTACAAATTCAATAACTATGACGTCACATTTTCCCGTCATTAATTTCCCTTGCTCATTATCCTATATAAATTTTATTAAATATTCATTTTTACTCGTGTCAATCTATGAAACGCAAAACTTCATGCATTCGTTCGAAAACGCACAAATACGTTCTCGTATTATTTTTTTCATTTTTATTTTTAATTATATCACCTCTCAATGAACTCGAAAATGCTGAGGTAGGTGATCAAATTCCGCTAACTATGGCATAGGTGAACGCTTCAAAGATAAAAATCTCCTTTCGCTCTGATTCGAATTTATAACATTATCATGCGTTATGTTATATCATGTGTGTCATGTCCCATGTACTTGTGTTGTACTAATAACCACATATAATAACCATATATTATAACCATATATTATAACCATATATAAATATATAAAAACACTGTAAGAATGGTAAACGACGTAATGTACTTCAATGAAACTGTAATTAAATGTAATGATTTAATATATAATGTAAGAATGTACTTTAATAGAAGTGTAATTAAACAATAATAAATGAATATGAATTAATCCATAATTGTAATCGTAATTGTAATGAACCAAAATTAATACATACTCAGTCGTGTACTTAAATTGTACTTATGTACTACTATGAAATGATATCGCCTTCAGAAATGAAGATTCGGCCAAAAAAATACGATTAGTTTTTATTTTTATTTTTTAAATTTTTATTTGGAATCTTTCAAACAGCTGATCATGTGTTTATAAGGGGGAAACTTAACCTTCAACTGCCGTCCCCCAACATTTAGGTTTATATTATACATGTATTTGTAAAATGAATTGCACTTCATTACGTTACTCTGTTTTGGTCACTGCTACGAGCCTCCCTTGTTAGCAGCCTCGCTGCGAGGAGGGGGCAGAGGCCCCTTGCCTCCTTAACTTTTTATATTCCGGCCTGAGCTATGGTCGAAAGAGGTCGAACCTTTACCCTTGTAAATTCTGAGCACTACCTGTACATTTTTAGAAGTAAACTACAGTAAGAGAAACTTTTTATTTTCCCCTTCGAGCCGTGCTCTCTTCAGAAGAACTTAGTCAGTTAAGTCGATAAGTTATAAAAGAAAAGTCGATAAATTTAGTATCAAAGAAAGTATCAGAGTATTATAGCAAGAGAAGAATTAACAACTGACGACCCTGGCACATAGAAGATATTGGCATAACAGTCTGGCGAGTCTGTAGCCAAGAGTTTAACAAGTGGCGACCCACCGTTTGACCGGCGGAAAAGAATTAGAGTGTTATAGAAGAAATATCCGTTGCTGCCTCCTAACCAGAACCCCCCGTCGAACCACCCCAGGGCCATAGACGGAGGGGTTAACATATATATATATATATATATATATATATATATATATAAATAAAATATTTTGGTGGCCGTTAAGGTTCATAGTATGACTTCACACATAAAAAATATATAATTTATTTATTTTATATTTCTTTTTTCCTTATACCCCACTCCCCCCTTATCAAACACATTGTTTACACAATAAAACCTATTGTTTATGCATTATCATTATCATTATTAAAATTTGGCTCTTCCCCTGTTTCCCTTTCCCCAGTTTTTTTTTTTAATTGGGATGGTCACAGGGTGGGATGGGGTAATAAGCGGCAATAAGTTTCTTTTTTAAGGAAATTAGCTGCCCATCGATAGGCTAAAAAAATCCTACAACTACCCCCCCCAGTTATCCCCCGCGGCCACACTCTCGAGCACCAATCGGTGAGAATTACACAGCGTGCCACATTCCCCATCCCCAGAAGTAACAGAGAATACTTTCCTTCACTCATTTTGAGTCAACTCCTACCCAATACCTTCCATAATACCCTTTTGAGTCAATTGTGTGCACCAGCTGCTACCTTCTATGAGTAACATGGCAATGGTAAATAAATTCCTGCACCTGTGTGGTTTCTGTATCAATGTGACAGATGAGGCAAAGGCGATGAGAGTCGATCTCTGCCAATTGCTTTTAAATTTCAAATGCCTAGAATGGGAAGATGAAGAAATCTCTCTCATAACGAACGCAAACAACTTAATGGGATAAAGTTTTTCTGCCAAAATTGCATGACCGAAAAAAACTCTTTTACAGTATTTAAAGCAGAAAGGGACTAAGAGGAGAAAGTAAAAGAGGAAAGTGTGAATAAAGAACAGAAGAAACGAAGAGAAGCGAAGTAGAAATAAATCAAATACCGTCAGACAACGAGTCGAAAACGTACAGGCAAAAGATAGTATAAAGGCAACGAAGAACATTAGCACAAATAGCACAAATAGGAAAAACAAGCGTGCAATCAAGAAAACAGAGTGAAGCTGCCCCCAGTAAGGAGCAAAAAACAAAGGCCCGAAGTAAGTATGGAAAAGGTATATGCAGGTATTATTGAAAAGATAATTGCAGGCATAAGAGAGGACAATGTATATTTGAACATCCCCCAATATGCAATTTTTTCTACAATAATGGTCATTGTAAATTCGAAGACAGATGCAGATTCTACCACTCGGACATTTGCAGGACTTACGCAAAATATGGAACCTGCAAATACGGGAAAAAATGCTACTGTCAACATCTGACGAACCCAAAGGACAAAGGACAAAGGATAAAGTTCAAAGGACACTAGGAATAACAAGAATATTGAATAAACATATGTACACAAATTACGAACAAAATATTTTCAACATCACAGGCACAATACGGCTGCTAAATGTCATACAACGCATGCAGCTGACATAGCTGGGAATCCTCGCGCCGAACCGCTTCCTGGCAAGAGCGACCAGAACAGGTAGGCGGAAACGGATCTCTCTCGAAGGACCATAGGACAACTAAACACGCGATATCGAAGGAAAACGAACTTGAAATGCAAAACAAAGAACATAAATATTGTCCTGGCTAATATTCAAGGAATAAAACCGAACAACTCACTAAACAAAGTTTCGTACCTGAAAAGATTTATGGACGAAACAAGGGCGGACATCGCTTGCCTCACAGAAACACATCTTAAAGATTGCCAAGGAAACTGCGATAACTGCGAACATTGTATTCAAAAGAAAGAGATAAATATCGAGGGTTTTCAACTTACTAAGAGTGGGTAGAACAGCGAGACGTAAAGGTGGCTGTGCTATATATGTACATGAAAGTCATATGACAGAAACGGTAATAAGTAAATCAAACAGCTTTGTGGAACTCCTAGCAGTGAAAATAGAAAAACTAAACGTGATACTGATAATCATCTATAAACCTCCAAACATTCCAACCGAAAAATTCTCGGATGCCATTGATGATATCAGAAACCTAATAAAGTCCATAAACCCTACATCCCCCAATATAATGCTCTGCGGAGACTTTAATTTTCCATTTATATAATACAAAAAGGTAGATCGGAATATATATATGTACACCAGGACAAGGGGGGCACTGGAAAAGACCAGGAGCAAGCAAAAATGTTGATGGCTCTCACAAACGTGTTTATATTGACACAGGAGTTAACAGAAAATACCACAAAAAATAACTGCCTAGATCTAGTATTCACGAATAACACGAACTCGATTGCTGATATAAAAATAACCCCAACTATTATCGCAGACCACAGCATAATCGAGATACCAACAAATATGACAACATTAAAAGACAATACACATACTGAAGAAGCAAATTTGAGACTTTTAACTTAAACTCTAAGACTATAAATTGGGAAGCAATCAGATCACACATGGCCCAGATAGAATGGAGAACAGTTTTAGAGAATAAAACAACTGAGGAAATGCTAACAACCTTGGAAGAAAAGACGCTGAGAATTTTAGAAAAATATGCTTGAAAGGACAACCAAAAGGAAAGAGGAACTGGTTAGAGAGGCAAAAGAGAAGAATATTCAGCAAAAGAAAGAGAGTGGAGGCGAAGTTAGCTAATTGCTGAGATAATGCCAGGAAAGTAATACAAGAAAAAAACTGGAGAGTATTGATAGGGAAATACAAGCCCTAATTAAGGGTCATACAGAGAAAGAAGAGGAAAAGGCAGGAGAAGCAATTAAGGAAAATCCAAAATACTTCTATAGCTATGCGAAAAGGAAAACAAAAACGTGAGCCACTATCGGGCCCTTAAGGAAAGGAAATAATGAACTAAGCGACGATCTAAAAGAAATATCTGAAACACTGAGAGCCCAGTATGAATCAGTCTTCAGTACCCCAAAAAGTGTCAAAGCGATACCTGACATAGATGCATTTTTTGAAGAGAAATTGCAAAGGGATTGTATAAAAGACTTTGATTTTACTTCACAAGATGTAGCGCGAGCTATGGGACAAATAAAATCACATTCAGCTGCAGATCCGGACAAATGGAATGCATTACACTAGGCAACAAAGATTTTGTTACAGAAGACCAAATAGGTGCTCCTAGCTAATTTCGGTATGCTGATTTCAAATCTATAATTAGATTTTTTCTATCACGTCTAGATTTTGTGTAAAATGCAAATCACTTTTAGTAAAATTTTCTACCACGTCCAGATTTTGGTTTTAATCGGCTTAATGCCAGTAATATGAAACTTGCTTTTCAAGGTTAAAGCAATTTTTTTTGCCAACTATATACAAATTCGAACAATTATGATAAATAAAATTTATCCCGAGTTGGCAACACTGAGTCAAGAGCATAGTAACGGGCAACGGCCCAACGGTCAGTCGCTACGTGACAGTCAAGCAGAACGGTTGTTGAAGCTCTCTGCTGATGAGCAAGTGACAGGTTGTGGTGACTTGTGTGTTTTTATAGCATTTGTTTTGTACTACGGTGTGTATTTCTTTTTATTTTGCACATCGTAATAATTACTTTCTACGTTTTTTCAGATATTGTATGGTAATTCAAAATGGCATCAAATAGACGTGCTTGTGTAAATCACCCAGACAACTTCTGCTTTGTCTGTGGACAATATACACCTAAGCCACAACGTAGAAACATAACAACAAAGATTAAACTTGCCTACAAGTGTTATTTTGACTGTAAGTTAGGAGACCAACAGAGAGACTGGGCACCACATATTTGCTGTGCACAGTGCAATGCAATGTTAATATCTTGGATGAATGGTAAAAGAAAAGTTATGCCGTTCTCAGTCCCCATGGTTTGGCGTGAGCCGAAAAATCACTTCAATGATTGTTATTTTTGTTTGACAAAGATTGCTGGTTTCACAAAGAAAAACAAATCAAAGATCACGTACCCAAACTGCGAATCAGCAATGAAACCAGTACCACATGATGAAACAAATCCACCACCAGTTCCACCAGCAACGATAACAGACAGCAGTTCATCTGAAGATTCTGCTAGTGATATAGAAACAGGGAAAGATGGCATATATGTTCCAGATGCAAATATTTCCCCACATTTGTTAAGTCAAGCGGAGTTAAATGACTTAGTGCGCGATTTGGAATTACCAAAAGAAAAGGAAGCGTTGCTTGGTTCAAGACTTCAAGAATTTAATCTTCTCCAACCAAACACCAAAGTTTCCCATTTCCGCCATCGCCATTTGCAGTTTTCATCATTTTACTTACAGGAAGAAAACGTTTGTTTCTGCCACGATATCAGTGGTCTGATGCAAGGGATTGGCTGTCGCTATGATCCAAAAGAATGGAGACTGTTCATTGACTCTAGTAAAGCTAGCCTTAAAGCTGTATTACTGCACAACGGCAATGAAAAACCTTCAATACCTGTAGCACATGCCACTGGCCTTAATGAGACTTATGAATCGATGAAACTGCTGCTAAGACTCATCAAATATAAGGACCACACATGGAATATTTGTTGACTTGGGTTACAGTTGGGCTACACAAAGCATATGTGCTTTTTGTGTCTATGGAACAGCAGAGATGACAAGAACCACTACAAAAAACATGATTGGCCATCTAGAACTGAACATGTTGTTGGTAAATACAATGTGAAACACCCAGCACTTATTGACCCTCAGAAAGTACATCTTCCACCACTTCACATTAAACTTGGCCTTCTGAAAAATTTCGTGAAGGGTATGGATCATCAAGGTAGTGGTTTCCAATATTTAAAGGATAAATTCAAAGGAATATTGACAGATGCTAAGCTAGAAGCTGGAGTTTTCACTGGACCACAGATCCGCAGTGTCATCCACGACTCTTCATTTCCATCTAACCTAAATGAGAATGAACTAGGAGCATGGACATCTTTCGTTGAAGTTGTCAAAAATTTTCTTGGAAACCACAGAGCTGAAAACCACCGTAAACTCGTAGAAAACATGCTTAAATCTTATGAAATAATGGGATGCAGAATGTCTTTGAAAATTCATTTTTTACATTCTCATCTTGACTTCTTCCCGGCCAACCTTGGGGCTGTAAGTGACGAGCATGGTGAGCGCTTCCACCAACAGATCTCAGTTATGGAAAACAGATACCAAGGTAATTTCAACCCAAATATGATGGGAGATTATTGTTGGTTCCTGCAGAAGGAGAGCTCGTCATCCTACAAGCGACAAAGGAAGAGGACACACCAAAGTTTCACTTAAGAACAGGAATTTGCCTTTCAGTAGTAACAACAAAATACTAACGCGCTTTGGGTGGATGGTTGGGCGCAGGGGTGGTAACTCCGCCAGCGGAATTCCGCTGTCTGTCTTAAGCCAGAATAAAGGAGGAAAGACATCCCTGTTCACTAATTATTTAAGTATGCTTAACATAAAACGTGGCACGGAAAAGTAGCTTAGACGGCTTTCGTAATAGAAGCGGGTGAGAAAAAAAATGAAAAATAGGGGTTTTCGGTTACACAAAATCTGGACGTGATAGAGAAATTTTGATATCAGATCTGAAATCAGCATCAGCGCTTTAGTAGGAATCAGTAGTTCACGTGTCTGTAACAAAAAAAAAGTTGAAATTTGTTGCCTAGTGAATTATTGATTAAAAACTGAAGAAATTAAATAGGTACTCCTTTGTACTGGATATGGAGAAGATCCCAAAAAACTGGAAATACCGAGCATCTTGAAGAGAGCAAACATCGTCCCTGTATATAAAGGAGGGAGAGATCTCAAGCAAAGAACTACAGACCAATGTCACTGACGTCCCACCTCACCAAAGTATTTGAAAGAATACAGAGAAAATCAATGACTTCTTGGAGACACTGGAAAGAGTCAACAAAAATCAGCACGGATTCTAATCAGAAAGATCATGCCTATCACAACCTATAGAGGACTATAACAATATTCTAGATGCACTGGAAGGCAATGAAAACTACGATGTCATATACACGGATTTTGTTAAAACTTTCGACAAATATGATCATTAGAGCCCAGTAGTATAGCCGAAAAAGGGGAGAGTGCAAGAATGTTGCAAGTGATGACGTAATGTTGCAAAGGGGGTGGGGGGTTGTTGCAAGGGGTGGGGGTGTTGCGAAGGGGGGTGGGGTTGCACAAAAATTTAAAAAAACTAAAAAAAAGAAAAAAAGAAAAAAAAATTCCCCCAAAGGGGGGTGCTGCAGGTGCAACAAGGAAAACTTGGAGGCGGCGTTATCCCCCAAGAGAAAGGAGGAGGAGAGGTGTTCACCTGGCAGGAGCCAAGTGCACATTAAGACTTCAGCCGAGTAGGCGTTGTTTTATAGGCTCCTAATCAGCCAGTTGGCTCTAAATGGCTTGAGTTGCCAGATACCTCTTTTTAGCGATACCATTGTATACATTATTATAGACTCCTAATCAGCCAGTAGGCTGTAAATGGCTTGAGTTGCCAGATAGCGCCATGTATTCTCTAATCGAAGACTGAGTTCCCAGATACCATTGTATACATTATTATAGACTCCTAATCAGCCAGTTGGCTTAGAAGGCTTAAATGTTGCCAGATACCGCAATACCACTGTATACATTATTATATTTCTTAAAAGAATACCGGTAGTGGGTTTAGAAGGCATAACAATTAAGTAAAACAACATTGCATCATTCTGTTTATTATAAATATATAGAAAATAAATATACATTTCAATTGAGGAATATGCATATAACAGTACAGGAAATATATACACACAATTATGGATATATATAAAATAAAATATACATTTCAAATAAATATACACTTCAATAGAAATATGTACATAACAGTACAGGAGAAATATCACGCAAAATATATATATATAAACACAAATCAATAGAAATATGCGTATAATCAGTACAGGAGAAATGCCAAGCAAAATATATATATAAATACAATTCACTTTTTTTTCAAAATACTAAACTCGGTCTTAATCGAGTTTACAATTACATCATTATTGCTCTGCATTACGCAGTATATGCGGCTTAATAATATTTCACCGCTTAAAGTATAGGGAAACCTGTACTCGATATGAAGGGCTTTCATATCGTTCAGTACTATTTTTGTTCCCACTTTACAACCGGTTGGTAAGTCATCTTTAAATACGTCTAGAATACAATCAAAAGCACGCACAAAGAGTTCATCGTTAGCTACATTATTAAACACAAGTTTATAAACACGCTTTTCCAATCGAGGGTTTATTTCTACCGACTCGAGCTTTTCAATCGTGAACTCACTCAACATAGCGGCAATTGAAATAATCTTCTAAATCGTTACGATAACTGCGCGTTATATAAAGAAATAGTTCTTCAGGGTAAACTTTTTAAATAAACGTCCAGCTCTAGACCATTCTCACCAGCCCTACACTCGGTAAACCCATCGAGCAGAGCGGTGTAGGCGTATTCAAGTACTGTATCAAAATAAAGCATGTCCGTAACACGCGCGTCTAATATAGGTTTCAGCTTACGGAAACCGACGATTTCAAACATTCTGTCGAGGATGAAACGGTTTCGCGTAGGAACAAGAGCGTTATTATCAGAAGCATTCTTCCACATCAACCGTATATCAATGCACGGCCGATCGTTATTTATACACAACGTACATACAACGGCGTATGAGGGTGCGTCACTAATCTGATCTCTTCTTGTACCTACGTTAGCAGGTATTTTATAACGATCTTCACTCCACTTCTCAACTATCACGAAGATTCTATTCATCTCCTCGATACTTAAATAAACCCGTTTGTTTGTCGGTCTACATTCCGTTTCCAGTACATAGCTAATGGTACCGGAATTACGCCTGAACACGCGCAACGATTTCGTCACGGACACATCGTACGAGGCGTTGAGAATGCTGCTCAAAGGAAGTTCCATCGTATTCGAGGAGCGCACGTCCACTCGGCTCAAGCTCTGAGATAACTATGAGCCGTGTGAGGCACGCAGGTAGGCAGGACGGTTCGACGGGCGGCTGACTCGATGATACGTGAATGGGCTTGTTCGTATGATCCGCGAGTCGAATTGTTGTACATATTTCGGTACAAGAATATCACTACCAGCCTACGCACCAGACAGTTTGGATAAGAACTAGGAACATTTTATGTTTTACTAAACAGCTCCACACTCCGGCGCACTATTTGAGAGGAACATATGTTCATATTTTTCCTTTCTGCCCATCAAACGATACTCGTCTCTAAACTCTGTTAAAAATTCACGCAGGGCACTAGCCACAACCTCACTACGAACCTCATCATGATATACGTTAATATAGTGATAAAAATACTTAAGATTGTCCATGATCACGAGATTCACATTTTCAGTCGTAGGGTATGAGTAATCGACATGGTGTAGCATGACGTAATACCGCTTGTCACACCACCCATCAGCAAGACTCATTATCCATACCTGCTGCTTCTCTTCTGCACGCGTTGTTTCTTTTACTTCACGGTGTATGTGAGACTTTATAAAGTTTAGCTCTGCAGTATACTTCAGCACATCGTCTGTGCAACGAAAGCCTTCAACGGTCTCACCAGAACATCCGTAGAGTATTTGTACATCTTGGAACTTCGCACAATCCAATGTGTTTTTAAAAGAGGCATAGGAGGGAGGAATAGGAAGTTTTTCGGTATCCACCACATCCTGGCACTTTACTGAATACCATTTCGTAAACGTTGTACAAGCAATATTAAAGGTAGCCATTTGAATACACGTCTGATCTGAATACACGTCTGATCTCTCGGGCTTACTGCGGTCGACTGACCACACAGGGATTCCCAGATAGTAGCATGACTCACGGTCTTACAGTGGGCGGAGCTTAGAACTTTCACCTGCACACACACACACACACACACACACACAAAGGAGAAAGTGAAACGCTATTTGAAACATGATTTATTTAATAAACGAGATATTCAAGTTATATATATTTACAAATACGATTTAATAAACGAGATATTCAAGTTATATATATATATATTTACAAATAGATACGATTATATACAAGACGTGTGAGTTAGAAGCATCATTGGTATCCAAAGGGTACGGTATCATAGGTACCAGGTAACTGGTAACGTTTCCTATAGGTGTTACGGCACACCATCGTACCCCTAAGTTCCTTCACGCCCCCCAGCTTCTGCGCCAGAAAATTGTGGGTGCCTACAATTAGTTGGGGAGGTTGTTCATCATCGTCCAAACATACTAGATCCTTCAACGACTCAAAGTTAACAACCTCCCGATTCGCATGGTTGAGCGTAATACCCTTTGCCTTCACGATATATTTCATTTCCTCCCCCACCCTGACCCGTACCCCATAAGTCTTAGGTCCTGTTGAGGCAAAAGAGTCGGCGTATGCGTTGTCCCCATACTCATCCTTGATCTCATCAGTGAGCTCGCCGAGGAACTCCCCAATAGTGGGCATGTATTCACCCTCCCTCTCTGTGAATATCACGCTATCTGTATCGGCATACAATACTCTCTGCCCAAGAGAATGCAATAGACCCCAAAGTTTTATACGGGCGTAGGCTGTTGTGAAGCTGGCCACAGGTATGTTTGTAACCCTTGAGGTATCTGTGGCAAATTCAGTGTTGTTGTACTTTATTACGTAAGTATTACCTACATTTACGATCTCCATGACCTCTTTATCGGGGGCATTGGCATAATCCCAGACATCGCTATAACTTTGTGCCAAATGAATGCTCCCTCTGCCGGTATTCTCGCAAATTTTCCCCATAGACTGTTTAGACACAACTTTGCACTAAAGCGCTTGCCAGGATTCTTTAAATTTGGACACGATCAAGTGTATACCTTCGCGGTCGCGGTAACGTTGAATATAGGCAGACTTTTCATCTTCGGTATCAACTCCTCGCGGATACCCTGATGCCTCAACCTTATCCTTCAAAAAGGTGTTTATATATGGTGTGAAAAGGTTGGGTAGCTTCTGAAACCTCCACACCTCATGTATCTTCAGTATTCTATAACCATGGCGCACGGCTAGGGCCAACTCAGGACTTGTATATACGCCTCTGATCTTACGCTGGTGGGGTATATGGTTACATTCGCCGTTATCCTCTTCCGCGCACTTCACGCACAGGGGAAACATGAGCTTGTCGTCGATAACGACAGGTAAGATCGGCATCCATAAATTGCGTGGGGGGAGTACGTCTACGAAAGAGAGCCCAAAGTAATGATCATTCAAATTTTTTGAAAATTCATTGATGGAGGGTAGGCTAGGTCCCACCAGTTTCTCAGGGCGCCCACGGGGTACGGATTGCTCTTCATCACGTGGGTATAAAGAACAGAAATCGTAGTAATGGAGCTTCACGCCCTCCGTAGGTGGGAAGTATAGTCTGAAAGGATTTGTACGTCCTCCAAACAAGCTATCACCACATTTGAGAGGATCCAGCACCATTGAACGCTTGATCGTTTTTATTTCCTCACGGTACACCTCGTCTGTCTCCATCCGTGCATCATATTCATGCTCCCACAAGACTTTGTGAGTGAACTGATCCTATAAGTTGATCGCGGGTGCGGGTCGATGCAAGACAGTCGGCAGGAGACCTACCGTGGATATCTCCGGTGATTCCGCACTCAGGACGGGGGCATCCATGCCACCAGCAACCGTTAAAGGAGTACACAGTCTTCACACCAGTGACACGGTTTTCACTTAACCCATCAACCCAAAAAACACGTCCATTAATCTTAATGGGTACTTCACCCGTGTTGCGGGCGTGCTTTATGTATACACCTGTCTGTTGCTGTAGGTGTATGAGCCAGTAAATAGCCTTGTGCCCGTAACTGCGGGGATTGTTTCGGTGAATAATGGCTAAGGTGTCTTTCGGCATGAAGTTATTCTTGAACACCGTAAAACATAATGATGCGATGGTGGTTGCGACTTGCAGTGGATCGCATTTGAAACGGGCTATGTACATCCTTCTAAAGGCCTGGAAACATACTCTAAGCACGCGCACATCATTCACGCAATAACGCTCACATTCATCAGCTATATTATAAGGGTTACTTTCATTAAAACTGTCGTAGTATCGATCAAAGTCTTCACGTTCATCCATACAGTCAAAATAATGTTTGGGGGGTGGTGGGCCTACGTAGTTTAAAGTCTCGCTGGTGAGGAAAGTGTAAGGGTAGTATCCTTTGGAAACTTCAGCTGCTACTCCCATCACCTTGGGTAGCTTTGCTAATTTACAAGGTGTGAATAATAAAGTATCTTTAAATTGTACATTGCCTCTTATCTGCATCTGTATTAATTTGTTGCCTCTTTTCAATGGATCACCTGTAAATATCTCAGAGGATTCGTGTTCAAGCAACTCCTTATAAAGGAACTGCGTGTCAAACTTTGCCCCGTTATGGGCGAGAATATACACAGTCATTTTTTTGAACTTGTCGGCTAACTTGACAATATAGGACACAAATAGTTTCACAGGACTATCGCTGACATTCGTTTTAAAAACGTTTGTCCGTTTACCACATTTGGGGCACTCGTCACATTCGATATCCATACACTCATCACAGATAGTCTGGCTCACAAGTAAATGTGGAATTACCTCTTTGGTTTCAGCGTTCGTATATGTTTCTATATCGTAGTATACAGTTATACAAGGGTTATTTTTAGGCTTAGCATCTTTCATATAACATACATGCTTTACTCCATCCGCCTTATATTCCTCCTGGCATGTAGGACAGTGAATTACGTCACACTTGTGCTTAAATTTTCCCCAATTATCCATTGTGTGAAACATACCACATTCACAGATTCTCATTTTCCTGCACGTGCCAATTGATTTATGGAAATCAAAACAGCTATTATTGAAAAATGTGCGTCTACACACATCACAGTCTCTCTTCTCAGCTTCAACTACACGGCTTTCACATTTGGTGCTTTTACACTGCTCACATACCATGTGACATTCTTTACAATGTCTCACTATATCATCCGCAAACTCGAGGCACCCCTTACACAAATCATGATGTCTCCCATATTTTCGACTTTGTCATAACTCGCGTAAAGCCACCTTATATTACGGATGGGGAGATACGTTGTCCCTGACAATCCTAAAATAAGTAGGGGCCTTGTACGATCTCTCACACAGCTTTTAAAAACATACACAGTCCTACGACGATCATCCAACCCAAACACAACTATGCGGACATTCATTTCCTGTTCTACCCTTCTCAGCTCTTCAGGACCCATATTACAGTCAAATTCAAGTTCACAGTCTACAGCTAGTTTACGGGCACGCTCCACGACTGTAGGCAACCAAATTTTTTGAGTTCGTGTATTTTGTACAGTAAACATACGTGCTAAGAGTACTGCTATAAAGCCGCAACCACGATCGACGTTTATATGCCGTCTATAAATAGCTTGAGAATTGAGGTTAAGAGTATACGGTATGGCACTATGACCCGCAACACGGTATACATGGTCAATATTTACCGTGAAGTTGTCCATATTGAAGGCTATACTACTTTGGCGGCTTGCATTATACGTCCTAATATATATTCTACATCTTCAGCCGCCAAACGTCTAAATGGCACTATCACCCAATAATCGTCTACATCACCGTCATCTGACCCGAATCCAAAGGACAGACTCGTCCTGACTTCACGCTCGTCGCGATTCTGAAGAGCAAACTCTATAATACGCTCTACAACCCGGCGTAGTCCGCGCTCAATACCATTGCTATACATGACTCTAGGGTCGACCCTGACTCTATACCGATTTCTAGTCAAGGCTGGGTGGGGGCTGCGGAGCGCACCAATTCGAGCGTTATATCTTCCTCAACAGAACGGGGGGCGGCGGATGAATTAGGGGGTATATTAGCGGAAGGTGCTGCTGATGGGGGGCCTGTTGCGTAGGAGGTTGATGGTTGGGGCTCTATTATTGTAGACTTAACAGAACGGGGGGCGGCGGATGATAAGGGGATTATTAGGTGCTGCTGGGGGCTTGTTGCGTAAGAGGTGAGGGTTGGGGATCTATTACCGCTGCAACAGGCGCGTATTTCGGTCGCTTTATACCTGACGCGGGGGTTTCATACCTCCGCTTTGGACGTGTTACCGGTATCGCTGTGAGGGTTCAGGGGAGGAGATCACAACTACACTGTCGTCGAGGTCATCCGTAATGATGGGCTGCTCTACCTCATCGTCATTCACGGTTCTGTGGGAGAAGAAATATAAGGAACAGCACTCAAAATTTGTAATATTTTGTAAATGACCCACTTAGGAGTGTGACGTGTTAGAAATGGACTCTGTAGAAAAATTCAGATTCACGAGCCCATCCACATGTATTATATCTGGACCTACAGGATGTGGTAAAACTGTGTTTATGCTTAAAATCATTAAAGAAAAGGGGGAGATGTTCTCGAAATTTGTGCATAAAGTTATATGGTGCTATTCGACGTATCAATCAGTGTTCAACGAGTACCAAGATGATATTTTGTTCCACAAAGGCGTATATGACGTTAATTCGTTAAAGGGAAATGAACATACAATCATTGTAATTGACGATCTCATGTTGGAGATGGATAAAACGTTTGCCGAGACATTTACAGTATTCTCCCACCATCTTAACATAAGCGTGTTCTTCATCAATCAGAATCTATTTTTCAAAAATAGATACATGCGCGATGTGTCGTTAAATACGCAATATCTAGTCTTATTCGCGCAACGTAGAGATGTATCACAAATTGGGGTATTAGCCAATCAAATGTTCCCGAATCAGCGTAAGGAGTTTTTGGAAGTTTATAAAGAAGCTACAAGCACGCGTTACGGATATTTGCTTTGCGACCTTCATCCGCGAAACACGTTTAGAGTGCTTCTGCGAACGAATATATTTCCAAACGAGCCTGAAACGGTGTATATTCCAGAATGACAAAGAGACTAAAGAAATACCGTGAATTAATAAAAATCTATCATCGACTGCCCCGGGCAATGCAGCAGATGTTTATTAAAAATATCGATGCCGACTTTTTAAAATGCATCTGTGAAATCTGTCTTAACGTTATAAATTGCAATGTATCAATGAAAACCCATCAGAAGGCTCGCCTACGCCGCTACAAGAACATAATACGTGCACTCGCTCGTAAAAGCCAAACTGTAGCGAAGAAAAAACGAATTATTGTACAAACAGGAGGGTCATTTCTCCCCATCTTATTTTCAGTTTTGGGTCCTTTACTGACTAGATTAATATAATGAAGAAAGTGGTAGTGATTCCCCACGAGGTGTACGCCTCACTGCAAAGGAATCCAGACACGTATCTAGATCCCCGTAAAAGCAGACTTAAAAGAATGGAAAGCGAATTGTTAGCCCTATTAAACAGTGAAAAAACACCTGATGAGAAAAGAATCTTATACCAAGAAGCTCTGCAGAAATTTCTTCACGAGTACGAAAATTATAAGAGCCCTACAGAGATTCCTGTGGTTATTAGGCACAGCACGGGGGACGATGGCGACATAGGATCTGTGCCCGACGACACAGCTGACCAACCAAAAAGATTAGCCACACAACATATCGAACATGTATTAAAAAATACCCTCCCACTTACATTGAGGAGTAAAGGCTTAAGTCTTTATAATCTATTGAATGAGGATCCCGCCATACAATGGACCGATACAGGGGAGATCATTGTGGAAGGATCAAAGGTACAGGGATCGAATATCGTAGACATTGTCCATGATCTGGTGAGAAAGTGGGATAGGCCATCACCATCAGGATGGAAGCATATTAAAGCAAGACTACAACAAATAAATGTCCCTAAAACGTTGATAGGAAATCTGAACAGGTTAAAAGACTTGGAACATGCAACGCCTGTGACACAATTGAAGGCGCCGTCACCCCCGGCGGTAACACCTTTGAAGAGGAGCAAGAAGAGGTTAAACCAACCCTACCCACGTGCCTCTAAAATACGCAAATGGCTAACGTATTAACTAAACGCTATTATGACATTTCTACCCCATCCTCTTACGGCGGCGTAGATAGACTGTACAGAAGTGTTTACGGAGTAGGAAAAAAAGATGTTGAAAGATTTTTGAGGGAGCAGGACGCTTATACGCTTCATAAGCCTGTGAGAAAAAGGTTTAAAACAGCCAAGACAACGGCTTCCTCGATTGATTCTATTTGGCAAGCAGATTTAACAGACATGCAAAGATATTCTGTGTATAACGATGGTTACCGCTACATTCTATTCATAATAGACGTATTCTCTAGATATCTGTGGCTAGTTCCTCTGAAAAATAAATCACCTGAAACAGTTGCTAAAGCCACCAAAACGCTAATGTTAAAAGAAAACAGGTTCCTGGCTATTTTGTACGGATATGGGGAAGGAATTTATAGGCCGTGCTTTTCAGAACATGTTGACAGAGTTTAATATCAGCTATTACACAACCAATTCTATACATAAGGCTTCTTTAGCTGAAAGAGTTCAGCGCACCATAAAGGAACGCATGCACCGTTATTTTACACATAAAAACACATACAGATTTCTAGACATTCTGGAATCATTGGCATCATCCTACAACCGCTCACACCATCGCACGATTGGGACAACACCTAACGAAGTTTTAGAAAGAGGTACGCTCCCGAGAAGAGATGGATCACCACCACCACCACACTCTGCGCGCTTCAAAATCAATGATTATGTAAGGCTGTCGCGTTCGGGGAATAAATTCGCAAAGGGTTTTGAGCAAGGATGGACACGCGAGATTTTTAAAGTTAGGGCTGTGAGACCTAAAGGTGAGATAATGATGTATTACATTGAAGATTTGAATGGGGAAGAAATCTCAGGAGGCTTTTACCGCGAGGAATTGCAGAAAGTTGCGTTTAATTTAGAAAAAAATGTGTTTAAAATTGAGAAAATTTTAGGAAGCAAAGGTTCAGGAAGGAGAAAAATGTACCTGGTGAAATGGCTAGGGTACCCAGAAAGCTTCAACACCTATATAAAAGCTGATGCAATAATGAAGCTTAAATAGTATGCAACATGGCTCCTAACCATTTCTACGTCACACTCCCGTCCTCCTCGTCCCTGTCTGTACACCCTAACAACACACTAGCCAACTTTGTAACAGAACTCCATGGGCACATTGAATTGGGTCGTGATTCGTATGAGGTGGGGATATGCGAAATTCAGCTGGACACCGTCTTTTTAAATATTGAACATAAAGAAACCGTTTTTACGATTCTTAGAGACATTGACGAGTGTGAAAAAGCTGGGGTAGCTATGGATGAAACTATGCGCATCGCTCGGACTAAGATTGCACGGTATTACAGTACAGAAGTAAGACTAGGGCCGGGTCAATATGGTTCGGCCGAGGATGTTGTGAGAGGCTTAAACGTAAGTTTAAGAAACTCAAACCTTACGAATGATTTAGTATATGAAATCGTAAACAACCCTGCACATACACTAATCCTAAAATCAAAGACTAACAGACGTCTTAAAGAACATAGAAAGTTCAAAATTCTAACCAACGGCCGATATAGCGCAGCCTTCCAAAGAGACACATTTCACGAGACACAGTATAACTTGTCCAGATTAATGTATCAATTGAAGATGGAGAAATTGGCTGAAAGGTCCCCAGACATGTGCTATATTTACAGTAATATAGTGGAGCACCAGTTTGTTGGGGATACCCAGGCACGCCTGCTGCGCATTGCTCACATCCCCAACCATAGAGGAAGGAGTTTGAGTATTACATATGACAGACCCCATTATGTGAATGTCGCAACTAATTTAATAACCAATATCACAATATATATAAGAACGATTGAGGGCGAAAACTTCCCATTCGGTAACGGGAGCTTAACAGTGAAGCTACACTTTCGACGCACTGAGTTATAATGGATAGAAAGCCTTTCACCGTCTATCGAGGGTGAGATACCAGCGCGGTAGTGGACTTGGATCCATTTTTTCATCCATACTACGTACGGCTGTTCCTTTGCTGAAGAGGGGTGCCAGATACCTTGGAAGGAAAGCGCTACAATCAGGCCTTAACACTGCAGAAGACATATTGGCCGGGGCTAAACCTAAAGAAGCTCTAAAAAAACATTTAAAGCGTACACGGAACGAAATCATCAAAGATGCAAAGAGAAAAATGCGTGGTGGCGGAAGAAGAAGAGGGCTCCCCGGAAGAAGAAGGGGTCACGTGGTATTAAACGTAAAAGGCTATCAAAAAAGAAATGCTGTAAGCGAATGAAACCTATGGTTGACCACTTTTTTGACTGATATAAGCTAAGGACATTGATCTCATGAATCATAGTTTGTTTACCACTTGTCGAGAGAGGAGTCACTATTTCGCCATGGCACGCTTCATCCACCCATGTAGTTCACAATGCTGTAAATCGGAGCTGTCCCTTTTTGAGCTCCCGCCAACCCAAGTTTCTATTGAGCACAGTGACTTTATTACAATTAACCCTTTAAACACAATTAGTTCCCCGAGTGCACCTATAGAATTCGTGATACCCAGCTCAGGTCCTTACTTTTTTGATCCAAGCTGTGTGCACATGTACGCTAAGCTACGTATAGCCCATTCTGATGGAACGGTCTGCGATGACAAATATGCTGTATACCCTGAAACAAACTTTCTGCACGCCATATTCAACCAGTGTGACGTATATTTAAATCAGACCAACATATCGGCAGGCACGGGGTACTATCATCTACGAGCCTATTTGGAAAATGTCCTCAACTTTTCCAAAGAAGCGAAGGCTACCTTTTTAAGTGCGGAGGGATATTATCAAACTAAAGATGAAAATAGTATAAAGGACAAATTTAAAAATTCTAAAAAGAAAATATACGAGTGTTTTGGACGGTTGCACACAGATTTCACTTTCCAGGAGAAGTTGCTTGTGAACGGGGTGGATATGAAAATAAAGCTCACCCGCACGAGTCCTGAGATCTGCTTAAATCTGGATGCGAATCAAGAAGAGGGTGCAAAGCCCGTTGTGGTTCACATTATGGACACATACCTCCGCGTACGGCGAGTGAAATTAAGTTCACCAAAACAACTAGAAATTGAGAAAAATTTACTAAACGCTACAGTGAAATATCCTATTAACAGAGTGCAGATCAAACTATATACGGTTCCTGCAGGGTTGGCATCGAAGCAGATAGAAAACATTGCCCTGGGAAATCTTCCTAAAAGGATATTAATCGGCATGCAGGACCACGCTTCGGTGAATGGAAAATATAAAAAGAGTGCCTTTAAATTCGAGAATTTCGGACTTAAAAATATAACTCTATACGTTAATGGCACTGCTTTGGGTGGAACAATGGGTACGGACTATTCATCAGACGCTGTGTTACCTCTTTGTGCCAGAGCCTATAGTAATCTGACCCATATTGCAGGTGATTGTGATGAGCTTGGTAATGGGGTAACGCAGGAAGAATTCATTGATCAATTTAACCTTTACCGTTTGACATTACACCTGACTTATCTGCTAGCGTAAATACCCATTTAACCCCACAGCAGAGCGGAAACATCTCAGTGCGGCTGGAATTCGCCAAGCCTATAGACGCTCCTATTAGTGTACTAGTATATCTCGAATCGCAAGCCCTAATAGAAGTAGATAGATTTAGAAGCGTTATCACTGACTTTTAAAATGGATGCTAATACACTTCAGAAAGTAATGGAGCGAGTCACACGTTCCAAATTTATCGGCGTGTTTGCGAAGAATGAAACATTGAGTTTGCCAAGTACGCGAGAATGCGGTAGTCTTATTGTGAACACAGACATCATCGGTAATGAAGGGATTCACTGGATCGCTGTCTATTTTAAAAATAGACAGCGCCTGTACTATTTTGATTCACTCGGTACTCAACCCTGGAGTGACCTATTATTGTAAAATTTCTCGCTCAGTTACATATTCCCGAAGTTGTGTGGACCCCATTTCGCATGCAAGGATATTTTACTAATGTTTGCGGAATGTACTGCGTCTCATTTCTCATGCATATGTCAAATGATAAAGAATTTATAAATTTTTTAAATTTATTTGACCCGTGTCACACTCGCCGAAACGATGAAATGGTATGCAGACAGATAAAAAACCGTTTTCCAATTGTACGTACTCGTTGTATATTATAATGTTTTTGTTCGTATATTTGTAACGATATATTCTGTAGTTGTTTATTGTACTGATTTCTTTCATTTAATAAATTTATGAAAATATATGTCTTCTTATCCCAAAAAGATCGAAAAACACTTACATTATTTCGGTGTGACATTGTTGACTGATCAGTATATCCTCCCTATTCCGAGATTCTTCAAAAGATTGTATAACACGTGTCAAATCCTCATCGGACCTTAAAGGAATAATGCTTTTAAAACATATACAGAGTATACAGACAGATCCCCATTATGTGAAGATATCTTTGGTTCGAGGAATAACATTGAATGCCATAAAAATTTCGATTTTAGCATAATGGGGATAACCAAATAACATTGATTGACATTTTTGGCGAGTATCTATTTGACGAGATACTACAACTCTCCATATATATATAAAAATTCTAATTATAGACACTTACATTTCTATGGTAGTCCCTTGCGTCGGATTGTAAGGAGCGTCACTGCAAATATCTTCTACGGTTTGCGTTGAAAATAATTCGCCACGGTCAATCGCATTGAAAAGACTAATTGCGGTTAATGCTGCAGTATCACGTTCTTCATACAATTCCGGGGAGACGTACAGGTCCATGGTGGAGGATGTGTGACATTGTTGACTGTTCAGTATATCCCCCGTATTCCGAGATTCTTCAAAAGATTGTATAACACGTGTCAAATCCTCATCGGACCTTAAAGGAATAATGCTTTTAAAACATATACAGAGTATACAGACAGATCCCCATTATGTGAAGATATCTTTGGTTCGAGGAATAACATTGAATGCCATAAAATTTCGATTTTAGCATAATGGGGTAACAAAATAACATTGATTGACATTTTTGGCGAGTATCTATTTGACGAGATACTACACCCCATCCTATATATATATAAATTCTAATTATAGACACTTACATTTCTATGGTAGTCCCTTGCGTCGGATTGTAAGGAGCGTCACTGCACATGTCTTCTACGGTTTGCGTTGTAAATAATTCATCACGGTCAACCGCATTAAAAAGGCTAATTGTCGTTAATGCTGCAGTATCACTCTCTTCATACAAGTCTGGGGAGACGTACAGTCCATGGTGGAGGGAATGATTATTCACTGACGCGAAAATAGCTACTGTTACTCCAAACTGAAAAATATCCTCTTTTATAGGCACAATCGCCAAGCTTCGCCCCAAAAGACCAGATGTTCGTAGTGATTGGCTGCCGATGTAGCTGGGTGGAGCTATGACGTGTACCAATCCGCTATAACGGGACCGGACGAGTAACATATATATATTTTCACCAATAGATTTAATGCTCGTATTCTCCTTTGAAAATTATTTGGTGATTCGTATAGAACTTTTGATACTGATTCCAAATATGGTTTCAGAAGTTTTCTATCACCCATAGTTTTCGAGAAAATATTTACTCAGATTTGCCCGCATCATTAGTCACTAATGTAATCGAGAGGATATAAAGAAATATATCCTAATTATATTTTAAAAGAACATTCGGTTTCAACGTTAAACTGTGGGTCTAAGGTGGGGTGAAAACCTTTCCAATTGCGCTAGGGGACAACGAAAATTATTTGGTGTTTCTTATAAAACTTTTGGCACTGAGTCAGGTTTCAGAATTTTCTAATGTTAAACTGTGGGTCTAAGGTGGGGTGAAAACCTTTCCAATTGCGCTAGGGGACAACGAAAATTATTTGGTTATCTTATAAAACTTTTGGCACTGAGTCAGGTTTCAGAATTTTCTAATGTTAAACTGTGGGTCTAAGGTAGGGTGAAAACCTTTCCAATTGCGCTAGGGGACAACGAAAATTATTTGGTGTTTCTTATAAAACTTTTGGCACTGAGTCAGGTTTCAGAATTTTCTAATGTTAAACTGTGGGTCTAAGGTGGGGTGAAAACCTTTCCAATTCAATATAACGTCGAATAATTCGAACAACTGTTTTTCGAACTATGATTTTCGAACAATTGTGCTCGAACAATTGTGTTCGAACACAATGGCAAAAGATACAAGCATATCCCGTTATTTGAACAAACTCTCTCTCTCTCTCTCTCTCTCTCTCTCTCTCTCTCTCTCTCTCTCTATATATTTTTTTTTTTTTTTTTTTAGTTCAGGAAGAACCGATTCGCCTCTATTTAAAGGGCATATCTCAGCGGAAAAACAAAGAAAAAGTGAGAGGAAAGACAGAGGAAAAAGAAAGGGTGGAGGGGACAGTCGAAGTGGAAAAAGACCAAGGATGACAAGGACTGCAGGGTCGAGCCCCATCATCCTTGGGTGCTAGGGCCGGGAGGGCGCACGTGAAACCTCCAGGAACAAGCACGTACAAACGAGCACAAAGAGCACTCAAGAGCACGAGCTTAGAACCCCCTTGCGGGGCTCTCTCTCTCTCTCTCTCTCTCTATATATATATATATATATATATATATATATATATATATATATATTGTGGGCATATCTAAGAAATGGAGTCGAGAGAGGTTTTGTTCAAGCTGTCTAGGAGAAAGGTCATTATGGTCAATCGAGTTGGGCAGATTCTCAGAATTCCTTTCCTCTAGCGAATTGTGTTTTTGGTTAATTTCAACTTTTAATTGAATTGTTTCGTAAATTTTCATATTGTTTCAATTTTTTTTCGCATGGAAAGAGACTCGTGTGTTTCTTAAATTTTCATCTCGATACAGCTTAGATATTATATATATATATATATATATATATATATATATATATATATATATATATATATATATACGGGTTTGGGAATGACGATCGTCTTTACTTTTAAACTTAAATCATTGTGATTAAATAAGCACATATACAGAGATTAGTTTAAATAAGTTATCAATAAGAAGGAAAGAATAAAACGAAATTTTTTTTTAATATACGCTTTATTTACGTTTGTTATTATTTTTTAATTTAATATGCGTCATAATTAGTTGGGTATCCCTTATAAAAATTCATTTTCTGTCTAACGAATTATTTATTGGGTAACTTTGTTAATTCTGTTATATTACTAAAATATATTGAAAGTTGCCTTTACTTTTAATCAATCCGGTTGATAATTACTTTATAACTTGGGAGTTAAACTTTTAAAAGATGCTGTAAACTATAAAAGCATCCTGATCTTAAGTTAGGCATATCAATAATATATTTTTAAGTCATACGTAAATCTTTCTGAAACAGTGAAATCATTGTTGAAATGCTTTATTTGATGGAGCTAATCGTTAAACACTATATACATCTATTGTAAAACACTATAAACATCTATATATAGATGGGGCTCGATTGATTAACTATATAAATATATTATGGTTTTTTTATATGCTTTGTGCACAGACAAGCGTGTGTTTCATAATTTCTCTTCATTTGAAGTGAAGGGAGACTTATCAGGGATTGGGGGGAAGGTCTCTCATTATGAGTTGCTGTTCACAACGAAATCTTTTAGTTGGAGACAACTCATCATAATAATGGTAAAAAGTGGATTGAAGTGAAGGGAGACTTATCAGGGATTGGGGGGGAAGGTCTCTCATTATGAGTTGCTGTTCACAACGAAATCTTTTAGTTGGAGACAACTCACCATAATAATGGTAAAAAGTGGTATCTGGCAACCGAATTGAAGCTCTTTCCGAAGAACATCACTACAGATTTGTTTGTGGGTACTTCTTTTATTTATTTCTTGTAGTACTTGTGTTACCTTATTTCTATACAATAATGTCTTGAAGTGCTATTTTTGTACGGATATGGGGAAGGAAATTATAAGCCGTGCTTTTCAGAACATTCGATAAGTTTAACTAAGTTTAATGAAGTTCAAGTTAATGTTATATTTGATTCTAATCGTTAAACACTATATACATCTATTGTAAAACCCTATATACATCTATACATCTATAGTGAAACACTATATATATATATATATATATATATATATATATATATATATATATATATATATGTAGTCATAAGCTGCTTAAAAGACTGTATATATATATAGTGAACGAAATAAACTAGTTAACCATAAAATTACTTATTTTCTATTATGAAGTTTTCGAATTATGTGTGGTAAACTATGTTATTTGTTTCGAAAAGTTTAAGTTCAATGAAGTTGAAGTTAATGTTAAATTTGCTTCTAAACTAAAATTAAATGTTATAATAAGAAAAATAAATAATATATATATATATATATATATATTTACCTAACATAAGATGTTTAAAAGAATGTATATATATATATATATATAGCATAATAATATATATCTAGCAAGAGCAATCCGATCATTGCAAAAAAACTGGAAAGGTATGCAAATAATAAAGATTGAGTGTGTATTTATTTAATAAACAGAATTTAATTGGAATAACTACCGTCATATTGTGTTACACAATGGATGATTAATATTTCTGGGACACATGGCGCTATCTGGCAACTGAACACATTGCGCTATCTGGCAACTCAGCCAGAATAGAGGCTTATAAAAGACCGCGAAGTTGGTGAAAGACTCATTCAAGCTCGGCTCCCAGCCGAGCAAGGACCTCTGGTCCTTCTCTTTCAGGCCCTTTGGTAAAACCCCTTAGTGGCCTCTTAGGTTAGGAAAACGAAAATAACTTGGGGGAGAACTCCTCTCTCTCCTTCAGGCGTCTCTCTCTCTCTCTCTCCTACAGGTGTCTCTCTCTTCTTCAGGCGTCTCTCTCTTCTTCTGGTGTCTCTCTCTCCTTCAGGTGTACCCCTCCCCCCTTGGCTCAGTCAACTGGCTGATTCAGCCAACTGGCTGATTCTGGCTGATTAGGAGCCTATAAAACAACGCCTACTCGGCTGAAGTCTTAATATGCACTTGGCTCCTGCCAGGTGAACACCTCTCCTCCTTTCTCTCTGGCCCTTTGGGGGGAATAGCTTGGGGGAGGCCCCCAAGTTGCATGCCCCTTGCAACCTAGGTTGGCAACAAAGGCCAGTACTCTTTTTTTCTTTCTTTTTTATTTTTTATTTTTTTTTGCAACCCCTCCCCCTCCCCCCTTTGCAACAACCCCACCCCCTTTGCAACAACCCACCCCTTGCAACAACCCACCCCCCTTTGCAACATTACGTCATCACTTGCAACATTCTTGCACTCTCCCCTTTTTCGGCTATACTACTGAGCCCGAATGTTCAGAAAAATGCCATAAATGACTTTTTCCCATTATTTTCCAGTATTATTCCATTAGAGTCCCAAAATAGGCCTAGCAGTTTCTATTATATATTTCAGTTATATATATATATATATATATATATATATATATATATATATATATACCGGGTCGCCCAGAAAAAAATGAGCTATTGCTTTTATCAACTATTATATTTACTATTGTCAAGATTTGCTTGCTTTTATAACGATTTAAATAAATAATTTGCTTTTATATGTAGCACTTCTATATGTCTTTATAATATTTGTCTTTAATATACTCTATTTATCTTTGTTGCAGATTTTTCAAAAATATTTAATCATCCATCAAAAATGTCTTCATATCGTCAAGAAGATCTCATATTGATCAAACAATTACGTATTGAGGAACACTATGGTGCCAAAAAAATTATGCCAATGTGTATGTAGAAATGTGGTGTAGAAAAAAATATTCATAAAATTGATAGAACTCGATGTGTTACTAGAACCAAAGGTAGTTGAAGAAAAAGAAAAGTTCGTACTGATGAAAATATTGCAATGGTTGAGGAAATGGTTCTAAGTCAGAAAAAAAAGCCTGGAACGCATATGACCAAAGGAAATTGCAGCAGAAACCGGAATTTCAAGAAGTTCTATACAATGAATTGTCAAAGAAGATCTGCAATTGACAGTTTATAAACGCTATCCAGTGCCGCTCTTGAGTGAAGTCAATAAGATGAACACAATGGAAGCATGTCAAGCTTTTCTTGAAAGATTTCCCAATGTCAATAGAATCTGGTTTAGTAATGAAAAATCATTTTCAATTCGATCACCAACACCACTCAAAACAATAGAGTGTATTCTACAGCAAGAACTAAGAGAGAAGTAACACCGGAAAGACTTTTAATTCAACGGTTTAACTTTTCTATAAAACTAATGACCTCCTGCTGTGTCTCAAAACTTGGTAAAAGTGGTATTGTTTTTGTTGAAAGCGGTGTTAAAATGAATGCTGTTTATTATTGCAACAGTATATTAGAGAAACCTCTACCAAAAATTCGCGAAAATTCGGCAAATCGATATACATTTCAGCAAGATGGTGAGACAAGTCATACTGCTCACCTTACAATTGAATATTTAAACAAAGAAGTTCCTGACTACATAAAACCTAAAGACTGGTCTGGCAACAGCCCAGATTTGTCTCCTCTTGATTATGCAATATGGGATGAACTGAAGAAAAGAGTGTATAGGAATACTAATTTCGCTAACATTGATCAATTAAAGAAAAGATTATGGAAGAATGGAATTTGCTACCACAAAATTTCATAAACAGGGCAATTGATAACTGGCGCCATCGTTTGGAGCTTTGTGTCCAACAAGGTAGTGGATATTTTGAGTATTTGATGTCATAATATAGACAATAAACAGGAGTATTTATTAACATGTATTATTTATTTTGTATTTCTTTTTATAAAACTGAAATCAAATCTTAAAAGCAATAATATATATATATATATATATATATAACCTTTGGTTAGCTTCCGCCCGAATTGTTCATTCTGACGAAGGTCAAGCTTTTCACTTCACCTTAGACCTACAGTTTAACGTGGAATCCAAACCACGCCCCATCAGCAGCCCAGCGTCTTAACCACTAGGCCACCTAGGGTACCCATTTATCTACCAACCACTTTCTTTATTGTGTGGAAGGATGAACAGCTGGGTTTTGCTGCGCGCCGGCTGCCGTCGGGTCTCGAACCCGGGGCTGATGGATTCGTAGTCAGCGACGCTAACCACTACACCACCGAGGCGCCATGATTATATATATATATGATTATATGATTATATATATATATATAAAACCTTGTTAACCTTGTTTGGGTTCCGTGCGTCATATATATATATATATATATATATATATATATATACACACACACCGGATGATTACAAATGATCTTTCCGATTTTAAATATTTATTATGAAAAAACTAACAAAACTACAGCGAAAAGCAAAATATACAAATAAAGAAGAACTCAAAAAGTTTTATTTACAAGCTGCTGAAGTTCAATATGAGCTCCTTTTGTGGTTCTGCAGACATCAAAGTGGTATTCTGTTTCCCTCCATACATTTTGTAGCGTATCATACTGAACTTTTCTAACAGCCTCACGTGTCCTTTCCTTCAAATGTTCCAAAGTTGACGCCATTGGTGGAACAAAACTTATTTTTTTACATAGCCCCAGAGGAAGAAGTCAAGGGGGGTTTAGACCGGATGAACGAGCCGGCCAAGGAATGGGTCCCTCACGCCCGACCCAACGATCAGGCAATTGCTCATTCAGGAATGTTGTAACCTCATTGTGGAAGTGGGGTGGCGCACCATCCTGCTGAAGCCACACATCAGCTTTGTCCTCTAGCAGCTGGGGCATCAGCCGCAGCTGTAGCATATTGCGGTTCAGCAAAGAAGAATGGACTGTACACTTTCTCAGTAGTAAGAGCACAAAGCACGTTAACTTTAGGGCTATCTCTGATATGTTCATTATTACAAACAAAATTCCCTGAAATATTCTTTATTTGTAAAAGGTGTCCCAGAAGTCTTGGAGAGGTTTTATTTGGCTATAACTTTTTTGTTTGGGGATCAAATAAAAAAAGGTTTGTAACACTTGAAAATATATTTTTTCCGATTTTAATTACAAATTTAATATCTGGTGAAAATTGAATTTTGTACGGATAAAGATTGATATATTCTCTTAAAATTCGATGTTAGGAACTTCTTGAAATGTTTAATTCCTGGCTGCGTCGTCGAATTTTAATCGAAAAGCTCTTTGAGCGGCAACGATGGAAGAGTTGTTTGTCAAATAAAGTTCCACAATAGCCACTCTTTGTTGCACTGTCCAGGATTCCATTTTCATTAATCGCAGCAAGGGTACTTTAATTGAAAAAGAAAAAGAAATAAATGAATCAAAAAAAAAAAGTTATAACCAAATAAAATCCCTCCAAGACTTCTGGGACACCCTGTATATCTTGCTTTCCGCTGTAGCTTTGTTAGTTTTTTCATAACAAATGTTTAAAATTGGGAAAATTATTTGTAATCACCCGGTATATAACAAAATATGAGTGTGCATAATAATATTATTTTATATTAAACATTTTTTGAAATTTAAATCTTTGTAATTATTGTGTAACGAACATTTTCAATACCTACTGTTTTGTTCACTATACAGTAATGGCGTTGTAATATGTATTATTTCCACGTGTATTATGGTATTATTCTATATTAAACTTTATTTTTGGAAATGATATCATTGTTATTATGTGTAACTAATATTTGCACTACCTACTGCTTTGTTCACTGAGGGTGTTGTAATATGTAGTATGCGTATATAAAGGTATTATTCTAGATTAAGTATTTTTTGAAAACCACTTTATAAATGCCTTTTGGGGGGATTTACTGCCTATTTTGAATGTTTATTTTGCCTATTTGCCTGCCTTTTTTAAGGGTATTTAGTGGCTGAACATCCGGACTCTAGTGATCATGGTATAATAGCACAAAAAGTTAAACATATGGGAATAACAGGAAAAGTGGGAAAAATGGATCTACAACTTCCTCAGAGAACGTCTACAGGTCGTTAAAATTCAAGGTATATCATCATCAGCATCGCAAGTACGCAGCTCAGTACCACAAGGTACAGTACTGGCCCCACTCCTAGTCATTATCATGCTAACAGACCAGTGGCGTAGCGAGGGGAGCAAGGGGGGGGGAGCTCGTGTCCTGGCGCCTGTTTTGGGGGGGCGCTAAATCGGCCGAGCGAGAATTTTTTTTCGCATGACATTTGCGTTTTTTACATTCGTGACCGGGAGGCAAGTTTGGACATGTATCATAACCACAGACAGGGGTATTAATAATAGTAGTAATAATAATAATAATAGTGTTTATTTCTGGTACAAAAATTAAATTTAAAATTTGATTCATTGATAAAAACTGGTACATATACTGTAGAAACAAATTGATACATACATGCTAATATAGCAACTGTATCAAAAGAAGTGTATTAAATAAAATCGTTACAAAAATACAGAAATATGATGTGCATTGCCACAAGCTTTAACCAATTGAGCCAACGTCCTAGCAGTTAACCACTGCCTTAAGTGTGCTATATAAACTATTGTGGTTGTGACAGATTGTAATGTATTCACATGTTAGTGAATGACAAATATTTAAATAACCACTATTATAATTTTGATGCCGAAAGTTCATTTCGTTTCTGCTATCAGCGGGTAGCCTTCAAACAGAATGAGTGAAATATATATAATTTGAGCACACAAATAGCGATGAAAAACTAGACACCGACCGATTTCGAACTAATTTGTTCTCATCAGGATATCACAAGCTTTAATTAACCAATTTTGTTCGAGGATGTACAAGTATATTACTGGAAAGACTAATTGCAGGTAAATAAGACAATATATTACATTTCATTGACTAGTGTGTACCGTGTATACCTAAACCTATTATATAATTAGAAATACAGGGCGTCCCAAAAAAATGTATACACACTTTAAATACTTATAAAGGCAGTGTTTATTAAAATACATTTCATTTTCAAAATGTAATAGAATCTACAGACATTATTTAATTGTTTTGTCAACGCCTGTTTTCAAACTGACGTCCGTTCTGGTCCAGGCACTGCTGATAACGCGAAGCAATGGAATCGCAAACATCACGAAACATTTCGTTTGGTATTTGTGTGCATTCTCGTTCAATGGCTGCTCTCAATTCAGCGACTGTTGCAGGTTTTATAGCGTAGACTTTGTCTTTTAAGTATCCCCATAAAAAAAAGTCTAGTGGTGTGAGGTCTGGTGAACGCGGAGGGTATTCTACGAAACCCCTTCGTCCAGTCCACATCCACATCGTGCCAAGTACCACTCGCAATACTCCACTCTTCGGTCCGGATCATCTTCATTAATAGCATGGACTAATCTTGGAATGTAACTTTTCCATTGACAGCGCTTCAAAATGCGTTGGACAGACGATTCTGAAATTCCTACCTCACGACTCGCTTGCCGCACAGATTTTCTTGGACTTTGGTGATACGTTTCCAGTACTCTTTCTTGCTTTGTGGGCTTGTCGATGTCCGTGGTCTTCCGGAACGCTTCTTGTGGACATTCTGAACAGTTCCATCGGCTTCAAACTTATCTCTAATTCGAGTGATGGTAAGTCGCGTTGGTGGATCTGTTTGAAACTCCCTCCTAAACTGTCTTTGCACTTCAACTGCGTTTTCACACTTCCAGTAGCATTTTAGAATGAATTTCCTTTGTTCAAAGCTTAGTCTGACTGCCATTATTAATTCTAATGGGTTTAACTTGGAAAGAAAGAAACGAAAGAAACATCAATTGAGCTATCAGCTGTTAAAGTGTGTATACATTTTTTTGGGACGCCCTGTATATTTGAGAAAAAATTCAAATGTTGTGAACACCTCAAGATTTTTTTTATAAAAATAAAACCGAAAGATGAAGTCAAAATTGAAGCTGTGCAAAATTTGATTTTCCAAGTTTTTGTTCATTACTTTGGTATACTATTTTCAAATTTTCATGAAAACAGTGATTTATGTAGTAAAATAAAATAGGTTAAAATAACCGAAAATCTTATTAATCTACCTTGAAAATAGGTGATTAAAATAGTTGAAAATAAGGCTCAGATTGCATGAAATCGACTTTTCGTAGTCAAAACTTTCCCGGGGGAGGGCCCCCGGACCCCCCACCTTAATGCCTGATTCGAGAGGTGGGCGCCATTCTCTACCCTTGACCCCGGGCGCCACGAACCCTCGCTACCCCACTGTAACAGACATAGACAATGAAGGAAACAGCAACAGTATAGTGTTATGTATGGGAATAATGAATAATAAGTTAATGATTAATTAATCGATAATGTAATTAATTCATTATAGGCCGAAATTGGCCACAACGGTTGCTCATGCAAACAGAATGAATTTGTACGTATAAATACCAAACTGAAAGTGAAGCTGAAACTGCCATGAAACTGTTATGAAACTGTCATGAAACAGTGATCGAGCCGAAATGGCGGTTGCATCTTTTTCGTTTGTGAACAGACGATTTATGAATTCTTAAGTACATGAAATTTAAAAACACATGCATGTTAAATACTCGTAATTTAAGGAAAAAGACATGAATTCAATTTTCTATTTAATTCTGTACAATTTCAAATAACAATTATGAAGGGGCTAGCTACACAAAATTAAATTAGGGAAAGAGATAAAAAATTCAATTGTGAAAAAACATTTGATCGTCATTCCTTTCTGAGGGTTCCCGCGTCTCACGCACTAATAAAGCGGAGAAGACGCTACAAAATTTAATGTTCATTTATATAAGGGAAACTGCATTCAGGTTTAAATTGTCAGAATCGATAATGTTAAAATTACATCTTCTTTTCTAAAGGGTGATAATTCTTAAAAAGAAGATGAATCAATATAAGAGTCTTATAGTGCGGTGGATTAATGTAAAAATCGTTCTGATCTGGCAGAAAGTGTGAAATTTGGCATGAAGTCACCTTTAGCCATATAGAAACATTTCTAGGTTGGGGACACGCTGGGACCTCACTCTGGCGGCCATTTTAAGCAAATTGAAAATGGCTGCCTCGATTCCACACCCAAAACCATAAAATGCCACATCTCAGGAATTACTGGGCCGATTTTGATGATCTTGGGCTCGTTTCTTATACTTTTGAGGATGCCTGATCAATCTAACTATGTTTCGGAATGTTTCGAGGTCAATGTCACATGATAAGTCATGGTCAATTTAATTTTTTACCCAAAAACACCTATATCGCTCTATCTCTGAAACGGCTGGGCCAAATTTTATGATCTTGGGCTCGTTTCTGTCAGATTTCATAGCTCCGCGGTTGCGGTTGTCAGGAAGTCACAACCACGCTGTTGTAGTTGCGATTGTTTGGTTTAAAGTTGAATTATCACTGTAACCTGTGTGAACTTATGGAGAATAAGAGCGATACCGGCAAATCAAAGATTAACGTGTTTTAGCCACACTGTCTGACTGGAAATTCAATCATTATTCGATAGTCAAGTGTGTTTCCAAGGTGCGGGACGAGGAACCAACGCATTATGCACCCCACCAACCACTTTCCCCAACCTCCGCCCATCTGAAAGTGGTTATATTTACAGTTACACAAAACTAATCAAGAACATTGGGCAAGATCATCGTTACTACAAGTCAAGTTATGACACAGGTGTCAAACTGATCATACAATGAGAACACTAGTCACTAGGTAAGATCATCATTGTTAAAACAAGCACCTTGGCAGTGGCATAACTTTGTTGCATTTGCAGTTGCCAGTGCATGATTTCTTACATCCACAGTGTCGGAGGATCGCGCAAGCCTTACTGACATCTGCAAGTGTCGTCTAGAACGGCACCAACTCCTTATGAGCTGAGATCATCCATCCCCAGTCACTAGGATCAGGGATCTCTTGAAGCCGCAGTGCCTGACCCCAAATGAAAACTGCCTGAAGAATGGCTTGTCTCACATGTTGAAATAGAGCTGCCTGGGTAGGTAGGATATTGTCGAGGATTCTGCTCCCTCGTGAAAACATCTCCCTCCGGGTTTGATTCACGGTAGCAGCTCCACAAGACTTACTGTAAAGTAGGACAACGAAACGTTCGATAACATACATAGGTACAGATTCCATGGTGAAGCAGTCGGGATCACGCAATATTGCGAGCAGGCTATCCATGAGTCCCGGAAAGACCTTCCACACTTCCCAAGCTGTCTTCTTGCCAACTCCTACAAAGTGCGATGTAGTGTCCGAGCCTGTCGGACACTGTCCCAACTCTGAGCCGAGCTGCGACGCTAGCACGTGAATGGGGAAACATTAGAAGTGTTTTCCAGTCCCAAAAGCCACCCATAGTCCAGACAATGACAGTTCAGGGTCAGAGAACAATGAGATTGCGACAACCACGACAGCAGTGTCCACTGTGCGGAGGTATGCTTTGTCATGGCCGTGCTGAGCTGCATCTTTAAGGTGTAGGATCATCCTCGTGTCAGCTTCTTGATAGTTACACGGTTCCAGACCCTCCGTGTCACAGGGTGGTTGTGTGAGGACCTCTTCCTCTTGTGTTGTGATGCGTTGCACACCCAGGTCTTCCTCAGCTAACCGCTTACTCACGAGTGTGAAGAGTTCTGTTTTTCTGTTTTGTTCTCTGCATTTTTGAGGATGGCACTCCACTCTTTTCGGTTGATGGGAGTCTTGAAGTCAATTTTTTCCTTGGACCATCTCCTCGATTCTCATGAGCTTGGTCTTTCAGGCTTCTCTCAGGGTAGATATCCCATATCCAGTCCATACGAGCCACGAGATCTTGCAAATGGCACTAGTTGCTTCTCCATATATTCACCGATCGTGCTCACGGTTTGGGCGGGTTGAATAAAGTGGAGTACAGCAGGACCATCGAAGATTTTCACTGTTGAATCTCCATCTGGTTTTTCATTGACCTTCTCGAAGCATTTCAGGAGATCGGACTTCGTATCAGTTCGCAAACGACCAGCAACAGCTAATGATGGGGGTTCTTTTTGGTTTTCATACATGAAAAACTCATCAATATCTGCATCTGGTCGTGACTGCACAGATAGGAACAACTAAGTGACCAAGGCTGAGTTGTGTTTGAGAGCTTGACCTTTTGCAGCTTTCTGTTTGTCAGGTACTTTTTTGATCGTGTTCAGTCCTTTACGCTGGATAGTTTTAGTGATGGCCTTTGAGGCATCACTGAAGCGTGGCTTGACGAAATCATTGTACATGGCAGATCCGACCTCATGAGCATCTCTTAACGAGTTGGTCACACATGCATCCATGACCAATTTAGTGTCGTCAAGAGTAGTAAGGTAAGCACTTGTGTCACTGAATGGGTTGCCATGCTCTTTTAGGACTCACACCAGAGACTTTACGTCACTGTGAAGGCGAATCTAGAGGCTCTGTGCCTCTTCGTGGTGAGAGGAGGAGCTCGACGTATGGTGCCATGACATGAAGTCTTCATAAGTGGAGATGATGCCTGCGCGCTGAGGAAAAGCCAGCATCCATATGAGGAGGGCAATCGGCTCGTCGTAAAAACCAGATGCACCTCCATCTCCCTTGATTGATCGTTTGAGTGTTCATGTGATTGGTCTTTCGCCATCATGGAAGACCAGTTCTCTGACCTCTGACCAACGAAGCTGCCCTTCATAAACTCGTAGTACAATGTTGGATGTTTGTTCTTCAACTGCATGAGGTCTCTCACGTGTACTGGCAGCCACCATGCGTAGTTTAGATGGTCGAGAGCGAAACACCATGGGCTTATCTCACCAAGCACTTGGACATAGAGTTCAAAATCTTCCTCTCTCTGAGACCTGATGAATCTGCAGTACATTAGTTGGAGATCCTTTGTCTGTGTCCAGTATTGGTGTTGGATATGCTGCTTGTCCTTGTGACACTGAGTACACTTCTTCCCTCAATATGTGAAGAGCAGCAAGGGACACTTGGTGTGCATATCGAGTTCTTTTCACGTTAGAGGCATTCAACGCCGAATGAGCACGACCAGGTGATAGAACACCTGCTTCAGCTAACGCGTGATCCCACCCTGAGCCATCAAGCCACTTCTCCAGGATCTCCTGCAGCACCATCTCAATATGAAGCCCTCCCATCATCACAACTTACTTGTCTTCACCAAGTTTGCTCTGGGTACTTCTATTGGATTCGTTTTGCCAGACTATACAATGGTTGGTCCATGCCAATGACGGGGTTTGCCCTGGATTTAAAAAGTTGATTCCATCTTTTACAACCTCCATTGAACCTCTATTTTAGCACTGAACACTATATTACGCATTATAATCCGCACTGCACTCTATTATTTTGTGTTTTGGTAATAAAGTCACTTAGCTGTACTCTAAAACCGTTCAAAATTGATAAAACACTGCAACAGAAATTTCACCATTCACTGACTGAAGCGTAATGGCGACTAACTTACTAAGCCTGAATAATGCTTGTGGAAGAGCCCGCACAACGCCATCTATTATAATTTTTTAACTAAAATAATGAAACCGGATGACAATTTCCCCAAAATGGCCGCTCAAGATCATCAAAATCGGCCCAGTAGTTCCTGAGATATGGCACTTTATGGTTTTGGCTGTGGAATCGAGGCAGCCATTTTGAATTTGCTTAAAATGACCACCAGAGTGGGGTCCCAGCCTGTACCCACCCTGGGAATGTTTCTATATGTCAAAAGGTAACTTCATGCGAAATTTCACACTTTCTGCCAGATCTGAATGATTTGGGTGTATTTTTTTATTAATCGATCCCACTATTATTTGGGTATGTAAGTAAATCTTACGCCTTGCAGCCTCGCGCGGCAACAGGGGGGTTGGGGTCATAGGCCGAATAGAGAACTTACCATATAAAAATTAAATTGGATTGAAGCAGTAAACGAGAATAAAATTATATCACATTACTCTGCTAATAAAAACCCACTCTAATAGACAGAAATAAACTCTGTCTATTAGAGTGGGTTTTTATTATCATATTTTGACCTTCTTGTAGAAAAAAGTTAAGTTTTTGCATTTATCACATTACTCTTTACCTATTGCCGAATAACGCAGGGAGTCAGTGTTTCTCTGAAGGTGAAACGATAAAGTCATAAAAAGACTCCGTGTGAAATTTTGAAGTAAAAGTCACAAATTAGTTCACCCTACAATTTCACATAAAGAAAATGTGTGGTTCACAAAACTGAATAAGCCCAAATAAGTGTTCCCCTAAGTTGAGTAAATCACTCTTAAAGCGAACGAGTTAGCTAAATATAATTGAAACACAAAATAGTCTTAACGGAAGAAAATGGAGACACCACTCCGTGGTTCTGTTCGTGTCTGTAAATACTCAGAAATAGTATATCCTACATTCTCTGTTTACAAAACGGACTGAGTTCCGTACATTCGGTTTAAATATAATACAATACATACGCCTATACATACGTATAGACGCCTGGCTCAGAACAATCCCCGATGAGCCGGGTGTACCTGGCTATGTGAGGTGGAGAGCGCAAGAATCCAACTCACTACTTCACCAGGCCAACTGGAGAGGACGGGCGACAAGTTTGACCTTCGCGAAATGATAAATCATCGCGCGAAACCTTTGTAAGGTTGTAAGGTAAGGTAAGGTACGCTGTTATAATGTAAAATTTCACAAGAAGGGAATATTTACCACTCTCAAAAAGGAAGTAGGTAAACAATGTAATTAAGGTATGCATTAGACATTATAATACGGTAGTATACATTATAATTGAAATGGTCAATTAACCAAGCAGGACAAAGATAGAAAAATTGTAGTATGTATGGGTTCATTTAAATGGTCTTGCGTATTACAATACGATTGTATTCAGTTAAATAACTACCAATTGTAGATTAAACTTGTCTAGCAGTCAAATTTAAATTACTTGTGCATTTTGCTTAATTGTAGTATTGTTAAGTGTCTTTCCAAAATAAACAAAAATTTATCACTGTCAACAATTTCATTTTTGCAGTGTAATTGGTTAGTAAAATCTTTGAAGAATACATTATTTTTGTAAAAGGTTTTTCAATTATTCTCCTACACGGACTGACAGAGAAATAAGACTGTATAACAAGTTTTATATATATATATATATATATATATATATATATATATATATATATATTAGTGTTGAAAACCGGTTTTTGTGCGCTACAGCGCACAAAAAATAACTTCGAATACATTACCTATTAAGTTAAATTGTGACAAACTGGCAACTGCTCTTCAGTATAATTTTTGCCTATCTGGCAACTCGATCTTCAGTTTGTCTCATCATGTAGGCTGTAGTGTAGAGTCAGTCGACTAAAGCCCTATTCGCAGTATAAGACCGTTAATGCCCTTTGTTTCTTAAGATGTCATTTCCAAAATAGGGATAAAATCTAAATTAATATATTTTTTCTTTCACGAAGAGTCAATTTTCTGTTATCTAGGTAATTTTTTTTTTTATTAAAAAATGTTATTTCAATGTTTTTTTCCAAAATAGAGATAAATTTTATTTTTATTCTTTATAATTTTTTTGCAAAAAGTTTATTTCTTTCTAAGTATAGATGTTTTATTTAAAAAAATTATTTCAAGTCTAAATTGTTTGAATAATGTATTATTTTGGCTAAAATAAAATATGTCAAAGTTGTCATTTTCTTATTCATATGCATACATATGATGCTGCATGTTTGCATTCTTTTGACCAAAAAATAGGCGATAAGCTCTGCTTGTTAAGAGTTAAAGTCAGTACCTTTCAATTGTGGCTTTTAAAAATTACTATACTTTTCGGTCATAACCGGTTAAAACCGGTTTTAAAAAACAGATCGATTAAAAACCGGTTTGTAAAGTTTCGATTATTTTTCAACACTAATATATATATATATATATATATATATATATGATACACACAGACCGTGCATGGAACAAGGAACTCTTCTGGGATAATTAAATCCACTATAGTCCGAATATATATATTTAAGCAAATAACCACAGGGAAAAGGAAAAGTAAACACGAAATCCGAGCGCTTTCGTGATATATTCACATCTTCAGGGACAAGAAAGAAATATGTTCTCCCTGGAAAGAAGAAGAGAGATGTATACCATAACACTGGGCAACACGTATTTTATTGAATGATATCTGACACTTGATTCTAGGTAATTTGGGTGCGCTGAATATGAATTTCAACTCGGTTTGGCTCTATCAGGTCCTGATTCTTGTCGACAGCCTATGTGCCATTTTCCAGATTTTTCAAATTAGGACTAAAAAATTAAGTCATGTGTTAAATTTTTTTTTCAAGTTTCATGAATACAAGCAGTTCAAACTACAGTAAAATTACATTATAACGATAGAAATGACTTAAAATAAAAAAACAAACAGATATGAAGCCTTCACTGTGGCAAAAATTTTCTTTTGTAAGACTTTCTAGCGTATTTGCTTGTTGATGGCAGGTCTCTTTTCAAGCACCAGCAGTAATCAGCCATCATGTGGGAATCCCAGCGGCCTTGGTACCGTTCCTCCATAATTTTGATATCTTGGTGGAATCTCTCCCCTTGTTCGTCACTTACATCACCTAAATTACTTGGAAATTGGTCAAGATGGCTATTCAAAAAATGCATTTTTATGCTCATATTGCAACCTAACTCTTTGTAGTCCCTTAAAAGTTTTTTTACGATTTCTTCGTAGTTATCTGCCCTATAATTGCCTAAAAAGTTTTCTATCAAGTCCACGAATGAGAACCAGCCATTTTTTTCGCGTTCATTCATGACATTAGGAAAATTGCTGTCTTTAATCATTGTTCTTATTTGTGGACCGTCGAAAATTCCCGCCTTGATTTTTTCATAACTTAAACTTGGAAATTTTGAAGTTATGTATTTGAAACACTCGCCGTTCGTATCTAAAGCTTTTACATATTGTTTAATGAGGCCTAGTTTTATATGCAGAGGAGGAAATATGATTTTATCTCTGCTCACTAAAGGTGGATTAATTACGTTTTTTTTCTCCGACAGTAAGTGATGTTCGTGCTGGCCAGATTTGTTTGAAATAATGTTCTTCCTTGGCTCTGCTGTCCCATAAGCAAAGGAAGCAGGGATATTTAGTATACCCTCCTTGTTGTCCTAGCAGAAAATTAACCATTTTTAAGTCAACACATATGATCCACTCGTGCTCCCTATATTTGATAAGATTTAAACCCTTTTCTATATGTTCATACTTTTCTTTTAATTTTGTTGAGTGCCCAATCGGTATCGAGCCGTATAGATTGCCATTATGCAACAACACACACTTAAGACTTCTTTTCGAACTGTCTAAAAACAAGCGCCAATCATTTGCATCGTAAGACTCAACCCCCATCTTCTTTAACAAACCAACTATGTCGCAGCAATATACTAAACTATCCTCTGTTCTAAAATATTTAACAAGTTCTTCTCTTTTTCTGTAAAATGAAATGTATGTGTTTGAAGTAAGCAAGTTTTTCTCTTTAAGTCTTGAAGCTAAAATTTCCGCAGCCTTTTTTGGAAAATTTAGATCCCTTACAAGATCATTCAACTCGGCCTGGTTAAACTTTTGCGGATCGTTTTGACTTTCAAATACGCTGGGGTCAAAATCGGTGTCTGACTCCTCAAAGTGCATAACAATATTTTCAGGAACATCTTCAACTAATTCTTGAGTTGGCAGACCCTTAAATTTTGGAATGGGGATCTCATTTGAATGTAGCACAGGTCGTATCGCGGTGTCGAAATTTGGGTACTCGATACAATGTTTTTTTCTTAGTGAAGCCCGAAGTCTTGACAAAGCAAAGGTAGCAATCGGTCTCGTGGTTAGTAGGCTCTCGCCACACCTGATATGGAAAAAAAATTGTAAAGCGTTAACAAAAGCGACGAGAGACTTGTTTTTATGAATTTTATCAAAAGTTATCACCCAAACATTTAACATTTCTATGTGTTTCAACCTTATGCAATATTTGAGATTCTTATAAACATTTTCTGTAAATTTTTGTTTATGTACCTAAGTTACAATTACATTTAGGTAAGTTACAGTATACTAGTGATTAAATTACGTAGTTTTATGAAATCATAAACTTACCATCAGAACTCCAAAAGGTATTTTTGAATCCGAACCCTTCGTCCAATGTCGCAGTCTTTCAATGCATATAGTGCAGGCTTTATGTGGAGCCCACGATTTATCTTGGTCCCCCAGTTTTATGCCAAAATAAGCTAAGTAAGCTCTTTTTACGAAGTCAGTTATATTTGCTCGTTGATGTGGAAGTGTAAAATTTCCACATATATAACAGAAGGAATCAGGGTTGTTTTTGCATTTGAACTTTCTAGTGCTTGATGACATATTGCTTGATTGTTCTGCCAATTTGTAAAGGTATTTAAAGCCCTTAATTCATATAAATTTAAGAAAATCTGAAATATAAACACAAAAATTAGTTTAAATAGGTACTTATTATGAAATAGGTACTTACAATCTATGAAATTAAACTAGAAACACGGATGAGTAGGTACAATATAAATTACGTCTAATTAAATCAACTATATTAAATCACGATGACAAAATTACTCACTAAATCATATGCCAATTCAAAATTATGTTAATGTCCAAACTTAATTAACTAACTCAACTGACTGACTGACTGACTGACTGATTGAATTGACTGATTAACTCTGGAAACGAGTCGCTTTTATATATTTTAGTTGTCCCTCTAGAATACTCTACAGAGAACAGGAACGCTCGAGAAAATTTTAGAATTCTATGATATTTTTAGCTTAATTTACTAATATTAAAATGGGTTAAAAATGACAAAATTAAAAATATTTTTAGGGTGTTACATATAAAAATATACATAATACAACAATACCATAACAATAGGTACAAATACCTAGATAAAAACCTAGTTGCATAATGTGTAACTGCAAAAAGACTTAGCGAGTATTGAGAAAAAAACCTTTTTATGAATACGACGAAAGAGGAGGGGTGTTGAGCAAAATCAGGACCTGATAGAGCAAAACCGAGTAGATATTCGTGCTCAGCGCACCCAAATTACCTAGAACTAACTGTCAAATCTAATTCAATAGACAAAAAGTTGAAATTTGTTCCCCAGTGATAATCTACATATGGAAAATGATCGAAAAACTGGTACCAAACCTCAAACTAAACCCAATTACTATCTAAACAACGCTGGAAAATAGGAAAGGCGGAATGTGTAGTGTTCCCAAATTAAAGGCCCGAAAAGGGACCTCTTCAACACTGAAGGAAAATAGCTTGGTTGTCAGGGGGCCAAGACTTTTTAACCAGTTTCAGGACCTCAAAAATGTTACAGGGGTCAAATGTGAAGTCTTCAAAAGAAGACTAGATGCCTGGCTCAGGACGGTACCAGATGAGCCGGGTGTACCTGGCTATGTTCGGTGGAGAGAGCAAGAGAGCAACTTGCTCCTCCACCAAGCCAGGTGTAGAGGCGGGGCCACCAGCTTTACCTTCATGTGAAGAGACCGACGCACGAATTGCAA
>JAJOZX010001276.1:12500-205000 GCA_023014485.1 Bathynomus jamesi | reverse complement strand
TTGCATTCTTGCAGGTTTTGATCAGTGTGGCATTCCATTTACCCGGTCCTGCCTGCCGCTGAGTGTGTTTTTAGTTTCCGTATGGCTTGTGTAATATCATCCTTCGTAAAGTCGAAATCCGTTATACTTTCCCCTTGTAGTTCTTCAAAAAACGCGTTTCTGTCGCATATCAATTTGTCAGTTTTTGGAATACTAAAAGATGATTCGGACTGAGCTCTTAATATTTCAGATACTTCTGTTAGATCATCAGATAAAGCACTGTTCTCGTTTTTAAAAGGTCCGATAGTCGCATGGTTTTTCGACTTTCTTTTTCCGAAATTATAGAAGTACTTTGAGTTAGCCTTTATCGCTTCTTTTGCGTCGTCTTCTTCTTTTTCTGTATGCTTCTCGACTAGTTCCTGTATGTCTCTCGAACCTGCTTCTCTTTCCTCTTTGTTGTATCTTTGAGACATGTTTTTCCACAATTTCTAACGTCTTCTCCTCTAACGTCATTAGCATCTCCGTTGTCTTGGCCTCGAAAATGGTTTTCCAATCTATTACTTCCATGCTGGATGTCACATCTTCCCAGTTTATAGCTTTAGAGTGAAAATTTAAAATTTCGAATTTGCTTCTTTCTGTTGTGCGTGTTCTTTCCTTTTCTGTTGCCTTTATATTAATTATTTCAATGATGTTGTGGTCCGATATCATAGTTGGGGATATTTCTACATTATCAATTAGATTACTGTTGTTTGTGAATACCAAATCTCGGCAGTTGTTTTTTTCTTGTGGTTTCTGTTATTTCTTGCGTTAACATAAATTCAATAGCTAGATCTAGTAGCATTTTTACCTACTCCTGGTCTTCTCGTGTGGCCCCCTTTTCCTGGTGCATACATATATTTTTTCCTATCATTTTATTTTCCATGAATGGGAAATTAAAATCACCACAGAGAAAAATATTTGGGGTTGGAGAGTGTAGATCTTTTACTAAGTTTCTTACCTCTGTAATTGAATCTGAAACTTTTGAGGTTGGCGTGCTTGGGGTCTGTACATTACAATTAGTACCATATTTAATTTTTCAATTTTTGCTGCTACATATTCTACGTAGCTGTTTGAGGTACTTATAGCCATTTCTGCATGTGCCTATGGCGTGTGTAAATAGCACGTCTCACTATTCTGTCGGCTCGGAGGATGTTATAGTTGTTAATTGTATTTCTTTTTTGTCAATACAGGACTCACAATTTTCACAGTTCTCCTGGCAGTCCTTTAGATGAGTTTCCGTGAGGCATGCAAAGTCTGCTCCAGCTTCTTGCATGAGTCCTTTCAGGTATAAAACTTTGTTCGTGGAATGGTTTGATTTAAGGCCCTGAATGTTGGCTAGGATTATTTTAATTTTTTTCTTTCGTTTTCGCATACCATGGTGTTTCCGACTTGTTTTCCAATGTGGGTGCCGGTTTCGTTGCCTTGTGGTCCTCTGAGAATTTACCTCTTTTTATCTTTGTCGATACCTGTTGTCTCGATAACGCATGAAGTGTATTTGTTTATACCTTCTGTCTGGCTCTCGGATTCCTATATTTGTCAGCTGTTGTTGTAATTGCTGGATAGTATTTAGCACCCTAAACGTGTTTCGCGGGTGAAGGTCACAAAGCACATATCCGTAACGCTGATTTGTGGTTTCTTTATAAACCTCCAAAAACTCCTTACGCTGATTCGGGAACATTTGATTGGCTAATACCCAAATTTGTGACACATCTCTACGTTGTGCGAATAAGACTAGATATTGTGTATTTAACGACACATCGCGCATGTATCTATTTTTGAAAAATAGATTCTGATAGATGAAGAATACGCTTATGTTAAGATGGTGGGAGAACACTGTAAATGTCTCGGCATACGTTTCATCCATTTTCAACGTGAGATCGTCAATTACAATGATTGTATCCTCATTTCCCTTTAATGAATTAACGTCATATACCCCATTGTGGAACAAAATATCATCTTGGTACGCGTTGAACACTGATTTGATTGATATTACTTTATGCACAAATTTTGAGAACATCTCCCCCTCATCTTTAATGATTTTAAGCACAAACACAGTTTTACCACATCCTGTAGAGCCAGATATAATACATGTGGATGGGCTTGTAAACCTGAATTTTTCTACAGATTCCATCTCTAACACGTCACACCCTAAGTGGGTCATTTACAAAAAATACAACAAAATTTAAGTGCTGCTCCTTATATTCTTGTTTTTCTTCTTCCACAGAACCGTGAATGACAGCGATGTACAACCCCCCATCATCGATATTACAGATGCCCCGATGACCGCGTAGCTACAGATTCCATCCCCGCTGACGAACCCTCACCAGCGACATCTGTAGCACGCGGCAATTCAAAGCGGAAGCATGATGAAGAACCCTCCACGACAGGTATAAAGCGCGCCAGGGTTGCGCCGGTTGTTAGACCCCCAGTAATAGAGCCCCAACCCTCTACGTCTCACGACACAGCCCCCCTCAATAGTGCCTTCCTCAAATATACCCCCTTACTCCTGTTCAACTCCGGGTACGTCTTCCACACCAGCAGCAGCAGCTTCTCGTGCTGTGGAGGAAGGCATAACATTCGAGTTGGTGCGCACCTCTACCCCCACCCCTGCCCTGACTAGAAATCGGTACGTGGTCAGGGTTGACCCTGGATCCATTTATATCAACGGTGTTGGACTGCGACGCGTAGTTGAACGTATTGTGGAGTTCACCCTTCAGAACCGCGACGAACGTGAAGTCCGGACGAGGTTGTCCTTCAGGTTCGGTTCAGATGACAGGAATGTAGGTGATTTTTTGGTAGTAATACCATTCAGACGCTTGGCAACTGTAGACATAGAATATATCTTGGGTCGTATAATGCAGGTCTTTCAAAGTAGTACAGCCTTCAACATGGACAACTTCACGATAGATATTGACAGAGTATTCCGGGTTGCGGGTCTCCGGTTATTTGCAGAAAGCATTTAAACGTCGATAGTGGCTTTATAGCAATAGTCTCAGCTCATATGTTCACTGTGCTAAATACATGGAAGGCAAAAAATTTGGTTGCCTACGGTTGTGCAGCGTGCCCGTAGACTGGCTTCAGATTGCAAGCTTGAGTTTGAGTGTAATACGTGGTATGGGTTCTGAAGAGCTGAGAAAGGTAGAGCAGAAAATGAATGTTCGTATAGTTGTATTTGGAATTGATGATCATCGTAGGACCGTGTATGTTTTTAAAAGCAGTGTGAGAGATCGTACAAGACCTCTACTTATTTTAGGGTTGTCAGGATCATCGTATCTTCCCATCCGTAATATAAGGACTCTCTACGCTAGTTTTGATAAAAGTAAAAAATATGGAAGGCATCATGATTTGTGTAAGGGATGTCTCGAGTTTGCAGATGATATAGTGAAACATTGTAAGTAGTGCTGCTTGGTATGTGAGCAGTGTAAAAGCCCCAAATGTGAAAGTCGTGTAGTTGAAACAGAGAAGAGGGAATGTAATGTGTGTAGACGTACATTTTTCAATAATAAATGCTTTGAGCTCCATAAATCTGTTGGCACTTGCAGGAAAATGAGAATCTGTGAATGCGGCATGTTTCATATAATGGATAATTGGGGTAAGTTTGCGCATAAATGCAATGAAATTCACTGTTCTACATGTCATAAAAAATATAAGGCGGATGGAGTGAAGCATCTATGTTATATCAAAGATGCTAAACCTAAAAATAAACCTTGTATAACCGTGTACTACGATATAGAAACATACACGAATGCTGAAACCAAAGAGGTTATTCCACATTTACTTGTAAGCCAGACTATCTGTGATGAGTGCATGGAGATCGAGTGTGATGAGTGTCACAAATGTGGTAAACGGACAAACGATTTTAAAACGCTTGCACACGACAGCCCTGTGAAACTCTTTGTATCCTATATTGTCAAGTTAGCGGACAAGTTCAGAAAAATTACTGTGCATATTCTTGCCCATAACAGAGCAAAATTTGACACACAGTTCCTTTATAAGGAGTTGCTTGAACACGAGTCATCTGAGATATTTACAGGTGATCCCTTGAAAAGACGCAACAAACTAATACAGATGCAGATAAGGGGTAATGTACAGTTTAAAGATACCCTGCTGTTCGCACCTTGTAAATTAGCAAAGCTACCCAAAGTCATGGGCGTAGCCGATGAAGTTTCAAAAAAGTATTTCCCTTACATATTCCTCACTAGCGAAACTTTAAAATACGTAGGACTACCTCCACCTAAACATTACTTTAACTACACCAACATGAGTGATAGTGAGCGTGGAGATTTTGACCGCTACTACAACAGTTTTAATGAAGCTAGTCCATACAATATTATAGCTGATGAATGTGAACGTTATTTCGAAAATGATGTGCGCGTGCTTAGAGTATATTTCCAGGCCTTTAGAGGTGTCACAACCATGCGACCTACCATTTCTCTGGTTGAACCGTATCCATGTTTGTGCCATTAGAAGTTCGCTGTGAGAAGCGAATGTCCCTTAATTTCATTCCCTCACAGTACAAACAAGACAATCGACGGTTTAGATCGTTTAACATTTCCATCGGAATATTACCCATATCTCCATTTTCCATTTATTATAGAATTTATTATAATTAATTATTGTTGTCTTGCATCTAACCCTCATACCTAAATTTTATTAGATTATGCCTGCACATGAATGTGGCATGATTTTATCCCTTGTTTGTACTTCTTTATTCATTTACTTAATTCTTCCTCAAATGTACCCAATTCCCTAATATTCACTGTATCCTCGTATAAGTATATATGTATTTAATTAATAGTTTCACTCACTCTTGTACCATGGCTGTAAACCCTTCATTACTGTCTCTCTCTAATTCGTTTCCTCTAATTTCTCCCAATAATGACTTATACTGTACGTACGAATTAAATAATTATGGCATATTAATTATGAATTAACGTATTGCATAATTTGATAAACTATGACGTCATAAAGTAACTTAATTCTCTTCACGTTTTCCATACTTTGAATACTGAATCACGTGTTTAGTATGTGGATATCTTTCGTATTCAATGTATGGTAAATTCTTTAATAATAATAAAAACTTCATTCTCTATAAGTCATTATTTATACTGTATGTTGTGTCCTGTCTGGTGTTATGCATTCATTCATATATCCATGTCCTTTCTTGACCGCTATCCTTCATTAATTTTATTACTTATTCATTCATTTACCTATTGTCTACTTATGCCCTATCAACCTATCAGTCCATGTTTACTCGTGTCTATATTACGCACACAACCAATTGTGTTACGTACCGATATGTGTACAATACTTTGTGCATTCGTACATGTCTCCTGATGATCATGATTACGTACATAGTTACGTACATGTAAATACGTCTACATGTATTCTTTTTACTTTTTCTTCTAATTATTTCATCTCTCGCAAGATATTCGTTAATGCTGATACGAATGTTCGAATTTCCGATGACGTCGCCAAAAGCAAGCATCTGAATTCGAAATCTTCTCTCTTGATTCTGCTACCAATTTATAACGTTATGTTTTTATGTTATGTTATTATAATATACTGTATTGTTTCCATTCCAGGCCACTGGTTCGTTATCTGCTTACGTCACATAGTTATCCCCGTTCTCATTACTTGTACTTACTATTTCTACCTAACTGTCATTCAAATTCTATATTACTTATGTATTACCTTATCATAAATGTCCGTGTACTTCCAATGAAAAGTACACCGTATTTTTCTCGCTTTCCTCATCGCTGGCTAATTAGACTTTCAAACTCTGATAACCAACCAGTTTCTAATAATATTTGACATAATTTGGCGTAATTATTGTTAATTATATATATATATAACATTGTTGTTAATCCCCTTTAAATTATAGAACAACGGAGAACTCTCCTTCATTATATAAATTGTATTACCTATTTAGATTATTTCAGTATCAGATATGTCAATTAACAATTTGCTAAAATTGCAAGTAACTGTAATAATTTAATATGATGTAATTAATGTACTTAATGTACTCGGTACATGTCGGCACCCTGACATAATGTCGCCATCCAAAAGTGTATACTTTACAAAAATTAGCACTTTTTGTTAATTTTTTATCTTCCTGAATTTCGTTGTATGCTTAAATTATGCTTAACGTCAGAATTCCTTAGCTTTCCAGTTAAAGTGGGAGCTTAACCTTCAACTGTACTCCCCCAAAATTTAGACTTATTTATTTCTTGTATTGTAAATTAAATCATTCCTGCCTGAGCCATTATTACAAGAGGCTGCACCTCTCTCCCTTTAAATTCCTGCCGTAACCCTTACTCAAGGAGGACAAGCCTCCTCGCTTTCAATTCCTGCCTTAACCATTGTCAAAAGGGGTCGAACCTCTACCCCTGTAGATTCGTGCCTTACCCCTTAGACCAAGGAGGTCGAACCTCCTTCCCTTTAAATTCCTATCTTCGTCACCAGTTGACCTGTTAAAAATTCCTGTCATAGCTTTTGTCCGAGGAGGTCGAGCCTTCTCACTTTAAATTCCTGCTTGAGCTGTTGTTGCAAGAGGTCAAACATCTCCCCTGTAAATTTCTGACTATCAGTGCCTCGTTCTGTATATATTTTGTGTAATAAAAATTATATGAGTGAACGAAGACTCCAATTTAGAACTGAAGTGTTTCCATTCATCCCTTCGGGAAAAAACTTGGTAGAAACTGTTTATTGTTACTCGGATGCTCTACGGCTAAGGCCGAGCTTAACCAACAAGGACCACCCTCGTTGGATTGTCCAAAGTGCATTCATCCTAAAAGTCGCCAGCGGGCAGTGGCCTGCGCACACGCGCGACAGAAGGATGTATATAGCCTGTTTCAAATGCGATCCGCTGCAGGTCGCAATCACGATCACCTCATTATGTTTTACGGTGTTCAAGAATAACTTCATGGCTAAAGACACCTTAGCCGTCATTCACAGAAACAATCCTCGCAGTTATGGGCACAAGGCTATTTACTGGCTCATAAACCTACAGCAGCGTTTTTCACTAAGTTTTTTAAGGGAGCCACTTCTTCAGAACATACACACTGAGAGAGCCGCACACACACACACACACATATATATATACATTTTAACTTCAAACAACACACAGTATAACTAACGTAAAGAACGACGCTTGTATAGAAGAACGTTCCGCGCAAGATGAGGAGGGAGAACGAACAAATGAAAAAATGAGGTAACCACCCGGGAATCGAACCCGGGATCTTCCGATTGCCGGTCAGATATGATAACCACTACACCATGGGCCTCACTCAATCAGAAGTCGTAATTCTCCTACATACATATATATGATATATGCGGCTATATATATATATATATATATATATATATATATACACAGCTCATCAGCTGTTCTTTTGTGATGAAGATCCTATATAAATTGAATATATCCAAATTTCTCTCTCTCTCTCTTTCTCTCTCTCTCTCTCTCTCTCTCTCATTCCATGCATCGAGAACCGCCACTTAGGCCATCACGAGCCGCATTTGGCTCGCGAGCCACGCAAAGTACCACTGACCTACAGCAACAGACCGGGGTATACATAAAGCACGCCCGCAACACGGGGGAAGTACCCATTAAGGTCAATGGTCGTTTTTTGGGTTGATGGTCTAAGTGAGGATCCATCCACTGGTGAGAAGACTGTGTACGCCTTTAACGGCTGCTGGTGGCATGGATGCCCACGGCCTCAGTGTGCCATCACAGAGGACCTCCAGCCTCGCATGTACCCATAACCGCTCAACTTACAGGCTCACAGTTCACTCACAAGATCGTGTGGGAGCATGAGTATGATGCACGGTTGGAAACAGATGACCAGTACCGTGAAGAAATAAGGGCCATCAAGCGTTCAATGGTGTTGGATCCTCTCAAATGCGGCGATAGCTTGTTCAGCGGGCGTACAAATCCATTCAAGCTATACTTTAAGCCTATGGAGGGCGTGAAACTCCACTACTACGACTTCTGTTCTTTATATCCCTACGTGATGAAGAACAATCCGTACCCCGTAGGTGCTCCTGAAAAACTGATGGGTCCCGCCATGCCAACCATCGAGTTCTCAGCTAACTTGAGTGAGCGCTACTTTGGACTCTCTTTCGTAGACGTGCTCCCTCTAGCGATTTATGGATGCCGATCTTACCCGTCGTTATAGATCCCAAGCTCATATTTCCCCTCTGCATGAAGTGCATAGAGGAAAATAACGGTGATTGTAATCATACAACCAATCAGCGTAAGATCAGAGGTGTATATACAAGCCCTGAGATGGACCTAGCTGTTCGCCATGACTACAGAATATTGAAGATACATGATATATAAACGCTTTTTTGAAGGATAAGGTAGAAGCATCGGGGTATCCGCGATACCGAAGATGAAAAAAAGGCTTATATTCAGCGTTACCGTGCCCGTGAAGGTATACAACTTGACCGCTCCCAAATTGTTAAAAACCCTGACAAGTGCTTTAGTGCAAAGTTGTGTTTAAACAGTCTTTGGGGAAAATTTGCACGGAACACTGGCAAAGGGAACGTTCGTTTGGCACGAAGTTATAGTGAAGTCTGGGATTATGCCAACGCTCCAGATACAGAGGTTATGGAGATCGTGAATGTAGGTAATACTTACATAATAAAATATAACATCACTGAACTGGGCACAGATACCTCACGGGTTACAAACATACGCACGCATCAAGTTTTGGGGACTTCTGCACTCTCTTGGGCGGAGGGTGCTGTACGCTGACACAGATAGCGTAATATTCATAGCGAGGGAGGGTGAATACAAGCCTGTTATTGGGGAATTCCTCGGAGAGTTAACTGACGAGATCAAGGATGAGTATGGTGATGGTGCATACGCTGACTCATTTGTATCAACAGGGCCAAAAACGTGTGGGGTACGGGTGAGGGTGGGGGAGGATATGAAATATATCGTGAAGGCTAAGGGTATCACGCTTAACCATGCGAACCGACATGTCGTTAACTTTGACTCGCTGAAGCATCTAGTGTGCTTGGAAGATGAGGGCAACCATCCATCCCAGCTGACTGTGGGATCCCGCAATTTTCGAGCGCAGAAACTGGGGTGCGTGAAGGAACTTAGGGGCACGAGGGTATGCCGTAACACCTAGAGGAAACGTTACCAGGTGCCTGGTACCTATGATACCGTACCTTTTGGATACTTTAATCCTTGATTGTTTATATATATATATATATATATATATATATATATATACAGGGTGTACATAAAGTCAGGATCTATTTTTGTGAAGCACTTGGAAATTATATGGAATTCAATCATAAAATGATAAAGTGGTAACATTTATTAAATAATTAAGAGTAGGATTCGACGTGACGCCCATCAGTATCCCTGCACAGCTCAAATCGTTCCGCAGCATTTCTAAACACATTCTGGAGCATTTGCGGGGTTATGTTATCTGCAGCAGTTCGTATACGTGTACGTAAGTTTTCAAGACTCGTAATCTTCGTCTAATAGACGTGCTATTTGATAAAGCCCCATGCAAAGAAATCTAAAAGGGTTAAATCTGGTGATCTCGCTGGCCAAGGTCTGTTGCTTCCGCGTCCGATCCAGCGATTTGGAAAACGTCCATTTAGATAATCCTGAACAATTTTGGCATAGTGACAAGGGGCACCATCATGGTGATAGACGACGGGGATAGGATCCTGACTTTATGTACACTCTGTATATGGAAAAACTATACACGCTTACAACATGGTATCGTATGTGGTACCTTTACTTCTTAATTAAATACAAATTATTAATTTACTGAATTAAATATCTAGAAAATTGCCTTGGGAGTGGCGACATAGCCTATTGGGAATGAAAATAATTGCCATGCCATACATACATAGAACCCATATGTAGGCATCGGGCCTGCATAACAACAAGAAAATCAAATTTATTGTTTCGTGTTCAAAATTTTCCACTGCTGACTCATGAAAATTACATCGAGAGGAGTCAACGAACTTTGCAAAATCAGCAAATAATAAAAGACGAAGATTTATATGAGCGGCTCGCTCGGAGCCTGCTTATGTTACAGCGATGCTTTAAGCAAGGAAGATGTACTTTATCTTCCTATAAGTTCTGAGTGAAATCCTCATAATATAAAACCTAATAACTATAAAAAGGATAGGCCTATTCCTTCAGGTATTTAAATACAGTGACTGCCTATATTAGTTACATCAAGGCAACTCGTTGTGTAACTCCATCGTACCGCGGCCCTATAACGAAAAACATCGTCGTGCCCTACATCGAAACAGAAGTGAGGCCCAACGAAATAATAAGGTAAGGCAATTTCTTTCTTTACCATTAAGCAGCGAAAATATCGAAGGCAAATAAACATAAAGATGTCCTTTCAAGTCCTACACATACATAACTCTCTAACGAAAAAACGTAGGGCTTTACCTTTACGTAGGGCTTTACCTTTACACTAACACAAACTTTACCTTTACACTAACTGTAAACAAAACCTTGATCATTTAACAGGCGTAACTCATTTTAGGTCCTATAAAAATAGGCCAAATTTCAACCTAAGCCCACATTTGAGGCCCACTTCACATTAAACCTATTTAATAGGTCTTACTCTTTAAATAAAAACAAAGACTTGTTCATTTAACAGGCTTAACTCATTTTAGGTCCTATAAAAGAGACCAATTTCAACATAATTATATTTAGTAGGCCATAAACATAAGGCTATTTAGTAGGCCCGCTTTACTTTACATTGACTAATAGGCCTAATATACTCATACACTAAAGGCCTACTTCAAACTACAATTTGCAATTTAAATATACAAGAAGCTTACCTCAGAAAGTAGGCCCTACTCTTTACACTCAAGGCCTATCCTAACTAAAAACACTAAATTTTTAATTCAACCCGTAGTGTAGGTTATAAAATTTATTTCAGCAATTTAACTTACTCATAAGACTCATTAACATCGCAAAATTCAACTCAGAACTGTAACATCACAAAACTAAACTCAGAACTAACATAAAAAAATTCAACTCAGAATTTTAACATTACAAAGACAAAGCAATTGCACGAACTCAAACCTACACCCACCTAACACACACATTCTCAGTCCTATTTGACATATAGGCGCAACTTATTTTAAGTCGTATTTGACACATAGGCGCAACCTATTTTAAGTCCTATTTGACATATAGGCGTAACACATTCTACTGTAAGTCCTATTTGACATATAGGCGTAACACATTCTAAGTCCTATTTGACATATAGGCATAAAACAGACAAGGCTTGATATAAGGGTCTCAAATACAACATTTGAGGATCTTTACTCAACCAAATTGGTTAACCTAACACAAAACTAAAAAATAAAACCCTACAACAAAATCTACATTTACACACATACATACAGTATATAAATATATACATACAACTCCAAGCATCCGATTCTTCTTTTAGGGAAGAATCACACAACAGATTTCATCAACAGACACATACATTCCTTGCAAACAGATTCGATTCCTTCAAAACCCCAAACCTTCCAGACCTACCTGTAGGACACATAACATTTACTCAATCATAACTACGGGTTTTGACTTCATTGGGGTGGTGAATCAAGGTTTTCAAGACCAACTGGATTCAGAGGAATGCAATATATATATATATATATATATATATATATATATATATATATATTAGTGGTGGACCGGATATCCGCATCATTTTTAACATCCGCACCTCTGACTGCGGATGTTATGCGGATATTACCTCTAATAAATTATGTAATTTACAATTAAATTAGCTTATAAAGTAGCTTATAAGGCCCAGTCATGCACATTTCATGTAAAGTATTAATTATTAATGAACAAACAAATATATAAACCTCAAAATATAAATACCTGGTAACAGAAAATTGAATGAAACTTGTTTCATTGAATTTTCTGTGGCTGAAACTCTTGAGTAAGTTATTATTTTTATCATAATGAAAACATTAATATTAATTTTAATTCTTATGCATTGCCTGCCATAATAGTAATATCACGAAATTTGAAAAATTATGTCATATATTCATAATTCTATATTATATTCATAGATTAACTAAATATCCGCATCCGCATCCGCTGATATTGAAATTAAAGATCTGCATCCGCATCCGCAGATGTTGAAAAACTGACATCCAGTCCACCACTAATATATATATATATATATATATATATATATATATATATATACACACACACACTGTACTCTTTACATGTGTGTCAAACACAACAACCTATCTGAACATAACCAAGGTTCGGAGAGTAAAAGCTTTTATTGCCGCGCTCTGGTTCTGTGCACATAATTTTGTGGAAAAAATTATATGGTTGGACAGTGGGTACCCAAACCACTCTACTCTAAAGGGTTTTATGGCCTACCTTTGGCCATAGCCCAAACTACTCTACTCTAAAGGGTTTTATGGCCTACCTTGGCTATAGCCCAAACTGCTATTTCAAGGGCTTATGGCCTACCTTGGTCATAGCCAAAATTATTCAACAACAGGCTTATGGACTACCTTGGCCATAGCCCAAATTATTCAACAAGGGACTTGTGGCCTCCATTGGCCAGAGACCATACTATTACAAGTCTTATGGCCTCCTTGGCCAGAGACCAAACTACAACAAGGTCTTATGGCCTCCTTTGGCCATGGGCCAAACAACAAGGGTCTTATGCCCTCCTTTGGCCATGGACCAAACAAGGGTCTTAGGGCCTCCTTTGTCCATGGGCCAAACAACGGTCTTATGGCCTCCCTTGGCCATGGGCCGAATAACAAGGGTCTTATGGCCTCCTTTGGCCATGGTCCAAATAACAACGGTCTTATGGCCTCCCTTGGCCATGGGCCAAACAACAACGGTCTTATGGCCTCCCTTAGCGAGAGACCAAACAACACAAAAACAGTACAGGATTCAAAGCCCCAATCCCTCCAGATCTACCTGTGGAGGAGTAACATTTACTCTACTAAAACTACGGGTATTGACTAGTCTGAAGTGGTAGGAGGTTTGAATAGAGTACAAACTCTTTTAACCAAATAACACAACATGGAAGTATAGTACATTTCAATTAACTCGGAACGTAGAAATCACTAAAACATAAATCGTTAACAAAACAAAACATGCAAAACTCCAAAACAACATTAGTAAACCAGCATTTAAAAACTGGTGACTTATAAAACTTAGACAAATAATGAGGAAAGTTAAAATGCTTAATAACTTTACTTTAATTCCATAAATTTCCTATACCTAAGGGGAGTCAAACTGATTGACATAACTTTAACTAAACTTGAGAAGTTGGCCTCTTGAACGTTTATATTTAAATATGTCTTGAATAACCTTTCTCTTTTTTAAATTCCTACTTCATTTCTTTTTAACCCATTTCACATGGTTTAAAACAGTTTGTCAAAAAAATTAATCTATAACATACAAATTTTTCTTCGGCCCCCCTCCAGTATATGGAAAAACTATACACGCTTAAACATGGTATCTTATGTGGTACCTTTACTTCTTAATTAAATACAAATTATTAATTTATTGAATTAAATATCTACAAAATTGCCTCGGGATTGACGACATAGCCTATTGGGAATGAAATAATTGCCATACATACATAGAACCTATATGTAGGCATCGGGTCTGCACTACAACAAGAAAACCAAATTTATTGTTTCGTGTTCAAAATTTTCCACTGCTGACTCATGAAAATTACATCGAGAGAAGAGTCAACCAACTTTGAAAAATCAGCAAATAATAAAAGACGAAGATTTATATTAGCGGATCTGGTTTAAGCAAGGAAGATGTACTTTATCTTCCTATAAGTTCTGAGTGAAATCCTCATAATATAAAACCTAATAACTATAAAAAGGATAGGCCTAGTCCTTCAGGTATTTAAATACAGTGACTGCCTATATTAGTTACATCAAAACAACTCGTTGTGTAACTCCATCGTACCGCGGCCCTATAACGAAAAACATCGTCGCGCCCTACATCGAAACAGAAGCGAGGCCCAACGAAATAATAAGGTAAGGCAATTTCTTTCTTTACCATTAAGCAGCACAAATACCGAAGGTAAATAAACATGAAGATGTATTTTGAAGACCTACACATACATAACTCTCTAACGAAAAAACGTAGGACTTTTGTCATTAACTCTCCACTGTAATCTGCTGGAAATTTCCAACGGATGAGGGTATCAGGCAATCAACCCATAGCCCTATATAGTTTTTTCAAAAAAAAAATAATATATATATATATATATATATTAGTGGTGGACCGGATATCCGCATCATTTTTTACATCCGCATCCGCACTTCTGACTACGGATGTTATGCGGATAATATTTCTAATAAATTATGCAATTTACAGTTAAATTAGCTTATAAAGTAGCTTATAAGGCCCAGTCATGACATTTCATGTAAAGTTTCAATTATTAATGAACAAACAAATATATAAACCTCAAAATATAAATACCTGGTAACAGAGAACTGAATGAAACTTGTTTCATTGAATTTTCTGTGGCAGAAACTCTTGAGAAAGTTATTATTTTTATCATAATGAAAACATTAATATTAATTTTAATTCTTATGCATTGCTTGCCATAATACTAATATCACGAAATTTGAAAAATTATGTCATATATTCATAATTCTATATATATATTCATAGATTAACTAAATATCTGCATCCGCATCCGCGGATATTGAAATTAAAAATCCGCATCCGCAGATGTTGAAAAACTGACATCCGGTCCACCGCTAATATATATATATATATATATATATATATATATATATATACAGGGGTTAGACAAAATAATATGAACACCCGCCGATTTCACCGGTTATCTTTACGGACTGCTCAGACACAAAGTAAACGGTCAAATGACTGGCAAACCTATTTAAATGCGTAACAGAGAGTGTATACGTCATGTTATAACCCTCAAGTTGTTTTTACAGATTTGAGTGAATTATGAATTAGCAGTTATGAAAGACCTGTCAGACTTCCAAAGAGGGAAAATTGTCGGAGCGCGGATGGCTGGTGCATCGGTGACGAAAACCGCTCAGATGTTCAATGTATCCAGAGGAACTGTCTCTATGGTCATGGCTGCATACCAAAACCATGGAAAGACAAGAACCGACAAATGCAATAGTGGACCCAAGAAGAAGCTGTGTGATCGAGACCGCCGGGTGCTAAAGCGCATTGTGACAAAGAACCATAAGACCACAGCTCCAAAAGTGACTGCAAGCTTAACCAGCATCTTGCAAGCCCGGTATCGACCAGAACTGTACGTCGCGAGCTCCATGGAGCTGGATACCATGGGAGGGCTGCAATTGCCAAACCCTTCCTTTCGCACATCAACATTGAGCGGCGCAGAAAATGGTGTAATGACCATAAGAATTGGTCAATGGACCGGTGGAAGAATGTAGTCTACTCTGACGAATCCTCCTTTACGCTATTTCCATGTTCCGGTCGAGTTTACGTCTGGAGACAGCCTAACAGCTTAAAGATGCTTATGACCCCGACTACCTGACCCCAACCGTTAAGCATGGAGGCGGATCTGTGATGGTTTGGGCAGCAATATCGTGGAATACTCTTGGCCCAGCTGTAGTACTGCATGGTAGGGTTAACGCCCAGGTCTATCTGTCAATATTGGCTGACCAGGTCCATCCCATGGTCCAAACCCTGTTTCCCAATGGCGGCGGTTCATATTATTTTGTCTAACCCCTGTATATATACATATATACATATATATATATATATATGTGTGTGTGTGTTGTTAATGATATGTTTGTTTATTACGTATATTTGATTCAATTATGGTTTCATTTTCTCCTTTGTGTGCGTACGTGTGTACAATCCTAAGTTCCGCCCACTGTGAGCTGGGTCTTGTGACTTCTGCTACTACCTGAGCATATTTCTATCCCGGCGTGCTCAGTTGACCGCTGCATGCCCAGGTGCTCAGTCAGACGCGTATTTTCTCACGTAGACGAAAAATAGTGATGGCTACTTTTGATATTGCGTGTTCGAAGTTTATGAAATGGTATTCTGTAAAGTCGGAAGATGTGGTGAATACTAAGACTGCCTACCCCGCCCTTCCTTTGAGACTTTTAAGGATACATTGAATCGCGCGAGGGAACAAGATGTTCAAATACTATATGGATATTCTGGCGAGAGTATTGCCGGATTTCGCGGCACAAACGATGTAATGAACTACGTTGTAGGGCTAAACTGTATAAAGGCGTACATATACCGTGAGGTGAAAGAAACAACGCGTGCAGAAGAGAAGCTACGGATATGGATAATGAGTCTTGTTGATGAGTAGTGTGACAGGCGGTATTATGTCATGCTGCATCATACCGAGTATGCGTACCCTGCGGCTGAGAAAGTAAACCTTGTCATCATGGACAAGTTAAAGTACTTTTACTACGACATTCATATATATATATATATATATATATGACGAGGTTCGCAGTGAGGTTGTGGCTAAAGGCCTGTGTGATTTTTTCATAGAATCTAGAGACGAGTATCGACTGTTAGACAAAAGTGATAAATACCGTCACATGTTTCTCTCAAATAGTGCACCGGATTGTGAATAAAATGTGTTTAGTTCGTGAAATTCCCCCTAAGCGAAAATGTCTGGTGCGTATTCTGTGGAGTAGGAGTGATAAAACATTAAAACCGGTATTGCTTCATGTATCGGAAAATTTCTCGAAACACCTACCCAGTTTAATGGGATACAAGTATTCACGCTGGAGCAACGCCGTACACGTTTCATCAGCTTATGGTGTGACTCACTCCTCCCGTCGAGCCGAACCGCCCACCCGTGGCTCATAGTCATCTCAGAGCTTCAACCGGCTGGACGTGCACTCCTCGAATACGATGGAACTTCCTTTGAGAAGCATTCTCAATGCCGTGTACTATGTGTCCGTGACGAAGTTATTGCGCGTGTTCAGGCGTGAAACCGGTACCATTAACTATGTACTTGAAACGATTTCCAGGCAAGCAAACTCTAGTAAACTTAATGTTATTTATTTAAGTTTTGAGAAGATGGATAGAGTCTTCGTGATAGTTGAGAAATGGGGTGAGGACCGTTATAAAATACCTGCAGGAGTAGGTCAAGAAGAGAACAGATTTATGATGCCCCCTCATATGCCATTGTTTGTACCTTGTGTATAAATAACGATCAGCCATGCATTGATATACGACTGCTGTGGAAGAATGCATCTGATAATAACGTTCTTGTCCCCACGAGAAACCGATTCATCCTCGACAGAATGTTTGAAATCGTCGGATTCCGCAAGCTGAAGCCTATATTAGACGCGTGTGTTACGGATATGATTTATTTTGACACGGTTCTTGAATACGCATACACTGCTCTGCTCGATGGATTTATCGAATGTAGGAATGAACAAGGCGAGAATGGTCTAGAGCTGGATGCTTATTTAAAAGGTTTAGACTCTTTGAAATATCACGAACTTTGCTACAAAGGACTTCAGCGGTGCAGGGCAGAGCTCGCCTACACTGTTCACCCTGAAGAGTTGTACCTCTTTGTAATGAGCAGCTGTGGTTAGGACTGAAGATTATTTCAATTGCCGCTATGCAGTGTGAAGAAGAGTTCACGATTGAAAAACTCGGGTCGTTAAGAAAAAACCCTCGATTGGAAAGGTGTTTATAAACTTGGTATTTAATAATGATGTGGTGGCTAACGATACCCTCTTTGGGCGTGCTTTTGATTGTATTCTATCCGTGTTTAAAGATAACTTGCCAACCGAATGTAAAGTGGGCACAAAAATAGTATCGAACGATATGAAAGCCTTTTACATCAAGTATAGGAGCCCGCACACCTTGAGCGGTGAAATAATGTTAAATCGTATTTACTGCGTAGTGCAAAGCAATAATGATGTGACTGTAGACTCGATTACGTGATAGTTTAGTGTTTTAGTTAAGCGCAGTAGAATATAAAGTATTTTGATATATATTTATCTTCAATATATTTAATTATTTGATATAATTGTGTGTATATATATATATTTTATTTTTTTCCTGTACTAATATGTTGATGATTATACTCCATCGTTTTGTATATTATTTTTTTATTTTGAATATATTTATTATTTTTTATTTTCAATGTATTTAATATTATTTTCTATTTTCAATATATTTAATATTATTTTCTATTTTCAATATATTTAATTATTTAATATAATTGTGTGTGTGTTTTTCCTGTACTAATATGTTGAAATTAAATAAATAGCGCAATCTGGCAACTCAACCCGAATAATGTACACCTGAACAAGCCATTTGCGCCTTCTAAGAAGCCTCCTAAGCCAACTGGCGGATTAAGCCAACTGGCTGATTAGGATCTTATAAGAGAGCGGTCGCTCGGATGAACTCTCAATATGCGTCTGGCAGGAGCCAGGCGAACACACCTCTCTCCTTCTTAGGTTAGGTTTCCATTAGGGGTTGAGGTCGTCCCTACTTCTCCCCCAAAGACCCTCCTCCTTTCTCTCCCTCTCTTAGGTTAGGTATACCCCTTTGGGAGGTGAGGCCGTCCCACTTTATCCCCCAAAGTGGTTCGGTGGACTCCCCCAGCTTGCTGTGGGAGTTCCCCTTCATTGCAGCTTGGGGGATAACCCCTCTCCCTTGTTGCATAACCTCTTTCAACATTGATCAGCATTTGCAATTGCATTGCATTCTCTTCTTTTGCGATCATACCATTGACCTAAATGGGTCTTAGTTTGAGCATTTATTATGAATAAATCAACATTGTGTGAAACATTCCCCCCACCCTGTGCCCTGTCATTTAGGCCACCCTGTATATGCAAAAATGCACGATATGCGTTTATATACAGGGTGTACATAAAGTCAGGATCTATTTTTGTGAAGCACTTGGAAATTATATGGAATTCAATCATAAAATGATAAAGTGGTAACATTTATTAAATAATTAAGATTAGGATTCGACGTGACGCCCATCAGTATCCCTGCACAGCTCAAATCGTTCCGCAGCATTTCTAAACACATTCTGGAGCATTTGCGGGGTTATGTTATCTGCAGCAGTTCGTATACGTGTACGTAAGTTTTCAAGACTCGTAATCTTCGTCTGATAGACGTGCAATTTGATAAAGCCCCATGGAAAGAAATCTAAAGGGGTTAAATCTGGTGATCTCGCTGGCCAAGGTCTGTTGCTTCCGCGTCCGATCCAGCGATTTGGAAAACGTCCATTTAGATAATCCTGAACAATTTTGGCATAGTGACAAGGAGCACTATCATGTTGATAGACGACGGTACTAACAATCCTATCCCCGTCGTCTATCAACATGATGGTGCTCCTTGTCACTATGCCAAAATTGTTCAGGATTATCTAAATGGACGTTTTCCAAATCGCTGGATCGGACGCGGAAGCAACAGACCTTGGCCAGCGAGATCACCAGATTTAACCACTTTAGATTTCTTTGCATGGGGCTTTATCAAATCGCACGTCTATCAGACGAAGATTACGAGTCTTGAAAACTTACGTACACGTATACGAACTGCTGCAGATAACATAACCCCGCAAATGCTCCAGAATGTGTTTAGAAATGCTGCGGAACGATTTGAGCTGTGCAGGGATACTGATGGGCGTCACGTCGAATCCTACTCTTAATTATTTAATAAATGTTACCACTTTATCATTTTATGATTGAATTCCATATAATTTCCAAGTGCTTCACAAAAATAGATCCTGACTTTATGTACACCCTGTATACTGTATATATCGAGTGTCACAAAAGTCAGTTTACCTAAGAAAATGTTCTCCTAAGGTGAGTTTACTACAAAGAACAAAACTTTTCATAAATATATTTACAAAACATATTTACAAAAATTCTGAAACATATTTACAAAACATGAGAATAGTTCTGGTTACAATAACTGTTCAAAATGTCGTCCATGTTGTTCGATGCACATCTTGTATCTGTAAACGGTTGACCGGCAAATTGCTTTACATAGTTCCTTATCATTGCTTAAGAGCTGGAATTCTTCATAAATGTAGTCTTTAAGGTCCTGAAGACATGCTGGGTTTTTGCTGTAAAAAAAATTGTCATAATGTTTAGGCTAATCATCAGGAGAAAACATTTTCCTCGGTAAACTGAGTTTTGGGACGCCTTGTATATACAGTTTTCTATGCAGAAAGGAGAGGCCAAGAGCGAATGCCCACAAAAGCGCACCTCCCATAGAAGAAGAAGAGAGTGAAAATTAAAAGGTCCGCGGTTTTCGATATGCTTAGACACTCTGCGTTTGAAAGATGGGAGGTCATAGACAGGAGGAAAGATGGATTGAGGAAGATTGTTCCAGAGTTTTGAATTGAATTGAGTAACCTTTATTAATAATAAAATAAATACATTGGTTTTACAATTTACAATGACATAAATAATTGTGAAGCTCAACTATTTGTTTTATTTAATTTGTCCCTTAAGCTTTAGGCTTTACTGGGCTCTTATTAAAAATAAACAGCTAGTTATTATTAATTAATAATAAATTAATAAATCAGTAAATAAGTATTATTAATAGTTAAAGTATATATTAATCTTAAATTATCATTATTGATATGACAAATGCAAAGTCACCATTGAAGGCATTATACCAATATCATACAAAGAAATCATTATTATACATGACAGATAAGAACTGAACAATCCCAAGAAATGTGTTTTTAATACTAGATTACACACGATAAATTAATAAACAATAGCAATGGACATTAATCCTAGATTTCTGTTAAGTAGCATGGGCGCAAAATGGACGAGTGCAAGAATGTTGCAATGTAATTGCAAATGTTGCAAAAGTGTCACCCCACCCCTTTGTTGCAAATCCCCACCCCTTTTGGTGCCAACCCCCACCACCTTTGTTGCAAGGGGGGAAACCTCTTTCGGGGAGAAGGTGGGACGGCCTCACCCCCAAAGGGGCATACCTAACCTAAGAGAGAGTGAGAGAGGAGGAGGGGACCCAGAGGAAGGGTCTTCGCTCGGCGAGAGCCAAGCGCATATCAGTCCTTCAGCCACCCCGCCGCTCTCTTATAGGACCCCTAATCAGCCAGTTGGTTTATTCAGCCAGTGCCTCGGGCATCATCAGCACATCAGCCAGTGCCTCCGGGCATCATCGCCTCCGGTCATCAGTTGACACATGTGCGTTGCGCGTTAAATGGGATTCGAACCGGGCGGCCTTCCACGGTTGCAGGGTACCCTAATGTTTCCACGTAGGTCTAAGGTGAGGATAAAACAATTCGTACGGAAATAAATCCCTACCGTAGGTCTAAGGCGGGTGTAAAACAACTCGTACGAAAAAATAAAAAATAAATTAACAATTCGTACGGGGAAAATTTTCAATTCAAAAAAGAATAAAAATAAACCCCTAATAATTCCCCGTAGGTCTAAGGTTGATAAAAAAATTCGTGCGAAATAAATAACGACCTTCCACATACACACATACACACACTTTCATTGATAGGATTTTCAAAACTCGGTTGTAAGTAATTGTCAAATTATTATTATTATTATTATTACTACTACTGATATATATATATATATATATATATATATAATATTTCAATTTTGAAAATCTTGGAAGTGTATAATTTCATATAGTTTATTTTATTTTTAAAGTAAAGTTTTAGATCTGTAACTTATTTTTATATTTCTGTTAACTGTATTATAAAGGGAACATTTATTATTATTTTTTAAGCTTTATTAATATTATTATTATTTATTTATTTAGAAAAAGGCATGTTTTTATGTCGTCTCTCTCGAGCTTAAATGGTTTTCTTCCTGATAATTCTTTAAATATTTTGTCTAATTTATTTATATATGACAATAGAGGTTTTCTGTGGTGGAGACAGATATTTTCAAATCTATCTTTAAATGCAAATATCTTACATTGTTTGCGCAGGAAGGGGTAGATAATGGTGCGAACTGAAATCCCCATAGATGTTTTCCAAATGTCCAGACACTATTGTCTTTGCGATTGCTCCAAGGTCTGCGACATGATAAGAATTTCTGATACATCTGTTGATTTATTGGATGTTCACGCATTCCAAGGTTTACGATAAGATAATCAAACTAAAAGTTGTAAACAAAGTTGAAACCTCCTTTTTGTTTAACAAACAATACACGGCTCTAAAGGCTGATAAAAACTCGCACAATCATTAGCTACAAACCTCATCACGATTTCTGCTCTGTTTCTTGTCATATAAATAAACAAAGGCAAATTTATCGCAACTTCTCGATTCTTGTCGAGAAATTACATTCACAATATTTTTATCTCAGCATAATAATAATAATATCAATAATGACAAAGTTACGCTATCGGAAACACACGGTGCATCATGCACCTGAAGAATCCTGCACCTGTATTTTTCAGTTCCGAGTGTCAACGATACATATGTCTATCTATCTATCAGCCTCCCCGTCCATCTATCTATCTATCTATCTCTCTCTCTCTCTCGATATATACGGGTGAGTCAAAAGTAGCGCCCGATTTCTGTCAGTTGATTGTTTGTTTGCCATTTGTATTACAGTGTACAAGAAGGTAGAAATAAATGAATGACATGTTTATCTAACCATTTATTCGGGGGAACTGTACCAAGCTGTTTTACTTGCAATTTTAAAAGTGCCCTCCCTCATGATCGATGCACAATTGCAGCCGAGCAGGCACAGAGTGGCACACACGCCTGCAGAGTTCGATATCAATTTCCTCAAATTTTGCAGTGATTTGAGCCTTCAATTCCTGAATGGTACGAGGCTTTTCACGATAAACAAGGTCTTTCATGAACCCACAAAGAAAGAAATCTGGAGGTGTAAGGTCTGGGGAGCGTGCCGGCCACTCGATCGGACCGCGGCGGCCGATCCACTTTCCGAGAAAGTTTTCATCAAGCCACTGACGAACATGACGTCCATAATGAGGTGGAGCTCCATCTTGCTGGAAATAACAGTCCTGATCTTGTACCCTGGGCCGAAAAAACAGAAATCGGGCGCTACTTTTGACTCACCCTGTACACTATATATATATATATATATATATATATATATATATATATATATATATATATTGGAATAAATAAAACCACAAACATAGCACTCTTTATTTAGCCACATTGTTTAAACCAATTTCGCAAAATAAATTAATTGGAAATAAGTAATTATTACATTCCTATACATGCGTAGGAATATTAGCTTTCCAAGATAAGTTTTAAATAGATGTTCTCCAAATGGCCAGACACTAATGTCTTTGCGATTGTTCCAAGGTCGGCTTCATGATAAGAATTTCTGACTGGGCGCCAAATTTTAATATTCCTAATCTGAGCGTAAACAAAGATTTCATGGGTCAACCACGTTTAAAGATAATCTTAAAAACAGGCAGATGTTTCTCAAATCTTAAACCAATATTTGCTCTAATTTTTTTCAAGGTTTGCGTTACGATAGGGAATTTAAGATTATCACAGAAAAATATAATTTGTATCAAGATAATGGCTCCACGAATCGGGACAGATGGAACGCCCAGATTTCATGGGGGCAGCCAATCACAACCCTGTGGGTTGGCCCCAGGACCTCGGGTTGGGTGCTATGCAGACCTATGCGTCAAGCCCCGCCCAAAATTCACTTCTGACATGCCCAGATTTCATGGGGTAGCCAATCACAGCACTGTGGGTCGGCCCAGGACCTCGGGTTGGCTGCTATGCAGGCCTACGCGCTAAGCGCCGCCCACACTTCACCGCCTGCCAATAGGGTGCTAAGGATCGTGCTTGGGGGTTGATCACATGCCCCCTTATAAGGAGCGAATATCATTGCAGAGAGCCAGTTTCTCACATTTTAGTGCATTATACACTATGAGCCAGCTGTCTTTGTACAACAACCCCGACCTGATGGAGGGCGATGTCAATTACGCTTACGCAGCGCTACACCTCTTCAATGCTATAGACCAGGACGAATTTTTATCTACCACGATTATCGCTAAAAAGTACGACGCAGTGGAAGATCCTACAGGCAATTCAATTGAAATGTAAGTGATTATATTCTGCCGTTCATTCAGCGTTAACTTATAAAAGATGTCAATAAACGCGTTTTGAAAAATATGTTTAATTATTTTCTCTTCCCTCATATATATATATATATATATATATATATATATATGGTGCATCTTCAATAATATTTTTCTCGATAATTTAAAGATGTATTTTCTCGTTTATAATTGGTAGCCTAATTTCTTTTTATTCTGATTTTTTCTAGAACGTAAAATTAATCCCATTGTTTTTAACTATTGTCTCTGCCCTCATATATATATATATAATATATATATAGGTAAAAATGAACAATGAATAATCCATATTCATTTTTACATGAGAAACCAAAATCGCCTGATGCGATTTTGGATAAAAAATTTATTTGTAGCTTTCTATTTTTGTTTGTGTCACAACCCTACGATCTACCATTTCTGTGGTTTGGTCGTGTCCACATATTTCCATTTTTATTTGTTATAGAATTTGTTATAGTTGATTGTGATTGTCTTGCATCTCACCCTCGTCCCTAGCTTATGCATACACATTGCATATAACAGGATTGGAACCCGTAGTTGTACTTCTTAGTCCTTAATACCCACTCTTTGTCTCTAATTCGTTTCTTTTAAATCCTCCCAATAATGACTTATACACCATGACGTCATAAAATAACAAGTTTCCTTCACGGTTTCCATACCTTCAACATTGAATCACGTGTTTAGTATTTGGACATCTTCCGTATTCAATGTATGGTAAATTCTTTAATATAAAAAACTTCATTCTCTATAAGTCATTATTTATTTGTGGTGTTATGCAGTATAAATATTATCATTCAACCATATTCCCCCATACGTCCATATCTTATCGTGACCATTATCCTATATCAATTCTATTAAATATTCATTTTTACTCGTGTCAGTCTATGAAATGCAAAACTTTATGCATTCTTATCAGTTCGTTCGAAAACGCGCAAATACGTTCTCGTGTATTATTTTTTTTATTTTTATTTTTAATGATTTCGCCTCCGGCAATGAACTCGAAAATGGTTCGGTAAGTGATCAAATTCCGCTAACTACGGCAAAAGCGAACACTTCTAAGATAAAAAAACTCCTCTCACTCCGATTCAAATTTATAACATATTATGTTGTATATTATGTTATATACAGTATGTGCCCATGTACTTTGTGTTGTACTAATAACCATGTATAAATATAAAACACTAAGAATTGTAAGTGACTAATGTACTTAAAAATGTAATTGATGTAATGTACTTTAATAAAATTGTAATTAAATGTAATAATTTAATATAATGTAATGTACTTTAATAACGATAATTAACGATAATAAGCGAATGTGAATTAAATGGTAATTGTAATCGTAATTGTAATGAACCAAAATTACAACATACTCAATGATGTACTTAGATTGTGCTTATGTACTACTACGAAATTATATCGCCTCCAGAAATGTATACTCGGCGAAAATATGATTAGTTTTTATTATTTTTTTTTATTTGGAATCTTTCATCTGATCATGTTTTAAAAGGGGGGGAACTTAACCTTCCACTGCATTCCCCCAACATTTAGACTTATATGATACATGTAATTGTAAAATTAACTTCACTTCATTACTTCACTCTTCTTTGGTCACTACTTTGAGACTCCCTTGTTAGCAGCCTCGCTGCGAGGAGGGGGCAGAGGCCCCTTGCCTCCTTCATTTTTTTAGATTCCGGCTTAAGCCATGGTCCAAAGAGGTCGAACCTCTACCCCTGTAAATTCAGAGCACTACCTGTACATTTTCAGAAGTAAATTACAGTCAAAGAAAGTTTTTTTATCTTTTCCTTCGAGCCTTGTTCTCTTCAGGAATTTAGTCAGTAAAGTCGATAAGTTTAGTACCAAGAGAAACTATCAGAGTATTATCGGAAGAGAAGAATTAAAAACTGTCGACCCTATAGCGAGAGAAAGAAATTAGAATGTTATAGAAGAAAACTATCGCGAGAAATATCCGTTGCTGCCTCCCAACCAGAACCCCCGTCGATTAGAACCAACCCAGGGCCATAAAAGGAGGGGTTAACATTCTGGCGACCTTGCCAGGATCTTAACAAGTGGCGACCCTATAGCCAGGATCTTATAAACACTGGCGACCTTGCATCAGGACCTTATAACATTGGCGACCCTTTAACCAGGATAAGAAACTGACGACCCCTGTATCCAGGATTCTTCCAGTCTTCCAGAACCCCCGGAACTAGAACCAACCAAGCACATAGAAGAAGGATTATAACAAGAGGATTTTAACAAGTAGCCACTCTTTGGCCAGGATAGAAATTACCCTGCATCATGATAAAACCAGTTGACCGGCGTGTCACGACTTCCAGTTCGTAACATCCACCCTTGAACCGGTGTGTAACAACTCCAAGTTCTCCACGCCGTTTTCATCCAAGAACAAGTAGCCAGCAAGACGTCATCAGGACACGTCTCTAAGGATTTCGCCGTAGAAATTTTGTTAAGTACGGAGTTGGTTTTTTTTTAGAAATTTGTAAACATTTGAAAAGTCAGTATTATTAACAGTTAATAATGAGTATCAAGTCAGAATTTACAAGAAAGAAAGTGAACATTTCAGACACCAGTGATACATTTTTTTTATTGAAATAGTAATTTTCACAGAAGTTTATTGTGACAGAAGTTTGTTGTCACAGAGTTAAAGTCACAGAGTTATTGTCACAGAAGTTGATTTTCACAGCTATTGTCACAGAGTTATTTTCAGAGAGTTATTTTCAGTTATTTTCACTATTATACAGGGTATCCCATAAGTCCGGCATCATAGGAGAAATTCATATTTTTCTATTTCTACAAACCATAATTCATATTTTTCTCTTTCTACAGGCCATAATGTCTGTGAGCAAGGAAGAACGAATCCAGATAATTCTACTCATCGGAAATCGGAGTCAAAGAGAGGCCGCTGCTGAATTTAACAGACTGCATCCAGACCTCGAGCCAATAACACAGTGTTGTGTTAGCAGACTTGTTGCAAAGTTTAAGGAAACAGGACCCACAGAAGATAAACAACGCACTGGACCTTCAAGGAGGTCCACTGACGATGATACAGCGACTGCTATCCTGGCTCATTTTAACAGAGGTCCCAATAAGTCTCTTCGGCGATTGTCCGCCGAGACAGGAGTGTCGAAAAGTAGCATCCACCGCATTCTTCGGGCTCACAAATGGCATCCATATAAACTTCAGATCCTACAGAAATTAAGCGAAGATGATCCCAACCGGCGGATGGAATTTTGTGAATGGGCTACGGAACAATATGTTCGGGATGCCAATTTCCCGTCCACCATTCTGTTCAGTGACGAGGCTGTTTTTTATGGAAATGGTGAGGTAAATCGACAGAACACCCGTTACTGGTCTCAAAACAACCCTCACTGGTATACCTCTTCAAAGGAACAAGGTGCATCTTGGTGATGGTATGTGTGGCATTTGGAAGGATCGCATCATAGGCCCCTCTTTTTCGATGAACATATCACTGGAGGCACCTACCTACGTATGCTCAAGGAAGAAGCATTCCCAGTGTTTTGAACGAAGAAGAAAATTTCCCAACATGGTTCCAGCAAGACGGCGCTCCTGCGCATTACAGCACCCAAGTAAGGGAATACCTGTACCAACAATTCCCTGGTCATTGGATAGGACGTCGAGGGCCTGTGAAATGGCCAGCTAGAAGCCCGGATCTCATCCCACTAGATTTTTATCTCTGGGGCCACTTGAAAGCACTGGTATACGCAGAGAAAATTAGGAGTGTTGAACATTTGCGGCAGCGCATTATTGGGGCATGTAACACCATTACTCCTGACATCATTCACCGTGTGCTTGCTGACTGGGTATCACGTCTGAATTTGTGTATTGAAAACAATGGTGGACATATTGAGCACGTTCTGTAAATAAAAGCTTTTGTTTTGCCTTTTTTTATTATTTTTCCTATGATGACGGACTTATGGGACACCCTGTAGTTAGTATAGAATAATTTTATTTTATGTACCAAACATAATAGTACCGTACCTTCACGTACATTCGAGTGAAATGTTTACATTTTTTATTTTTGTTTACAATTTTTTTCAAATTATTGAATTGAATTGACTTGCAAATTAAGAAAGAGAGAGTTTAGAGAGAGTTTATAGAGAGTTTAGAGAGGTTTATAGAGATACTTGAAGTAGTTTCAAGTCAGTTTTAGTTGCAAATAAGTTGCAAATAATTTTTCAGACAGTTTCAGTTGGTTGCTTCCAAGAGAGACAACCAAACTCAGAGAATAGTAGACTCCACTGATAGCAGTTCAGTGCAGTCCATTTCAGTTAGTTCAAGTCAGTAGGTTGCATCCAAGAGGGACAACCGCCCCAGAGAATAATAGACTTCACTTGATAGAAGTTCGAGTGCAGTCAATTTCAGCTTTCAGTCAGTTTTCAGTCAGTCAGTTTTCAGTCAGTCAGTTTCCACTCAGTTGGTTGTATCCACGAGGAACAACCAAACCCCAGAGATTAATAGTATCCACTTGATAGCAGTTCAAGTGCAAGTCAGTTTCAGTTGCAAGTCTGTTTCAATTTCAAGTCTCAGTCAATTTCAAGTCTGTCAGATTCAAGTCAGTCAGTCAGTTAGTCAGTTTCAAGTTTGAAGTCAGTTTCAGTCAGTTTTGAAGTCAGTTTCAGTCAGTTTTGAAGCCAGTTTCAGTCAGTTTTGAAGTCAGTTTCAGTCAGTTTGAAGTCAGTTTCAGTCAGTATCAAGTCAGTCAATTCAAGTCAGTCAATTCAAGTCAGTCAGTTCAAGTCAGTTTCAGTTGCAAGTCAGTTTCAATTTAAGTCAGTTTTCAAGTCAGTTTCAATTTAAGTCAGTTTTCAAGTCAGTTTCCATGTCAGTTTCCAAGTCAGTTTCCAAGTCAGTTTTGAAGTTCCAAGCCAGTTTTGAAGTCCCAAGTCAGTTTTGAAGTCCCAAGTCATTTCAATGCAGTCAATTGAATTCAATTTATTTTTGTTGTTTAAGAGAATCTAATTCAACCTTTCTTTTTTGTTGTTTAAGAGAATCTAATTCAACCTTTCTTTTTTGTTGTATAAGAGAGAATTAAATTCAACCTGAATTGACCGGTTTGTTTCTTTAGTTTAACCTTTTTTTTTTGTTTGTAAGAAGGAAATTGACCGATTTGTCTTTTATTTTCATGCCATTGTTGCGTATATAAATACAGGGTGGGGCACGGGAACCAAGTGTTTTTGGAATAATCAGGAAAATGATATTTATTTTTGTAAAGAAAATATATTGGTAGAACAACATTCGTAAGAACATAGCATTTCATGTCATAATAATCATGTACCGAAAATTATATCTGGCATATGATGTCCTTGGCCGTCGACGCATTGTTGAAGGCGTTTACGAAAATTGGCCTCCACTCTTCCCAGCAGGTCTCTGTTGATTTGGATGATTTGTTGACGGATCGCTTCCTTCAATGCATCTAATGTACGGGGCTTGTCCTCGTAGACACGTGACTTGAGGTACCCCCATAGAAAGAAGTCACATGTGGACAAGTCAGGGGACCGAGGGGGCCATGCAATGTCACCAAATCTCGAAATGAGATGGTTGGGAAACAGGGGCGAAGAACAGCCATTGACGCTCTGGCGGTGTGTGGCGTGGCCCCATCTTGCTGAAACCACAAATGTCGACGAGCAATACGCCTTCTTCGTAACTCAGGGATGAAAAAGGTGTTCACCATCTCAATGTAACGCCCAGATGTTATGGTAACGGTAACCCCATTTTGTTCGAAGAAATAGGGACCGATGACGCCAAACTTTCCCACCGCGCACCAAACTGTAACCTTAGGGCTATGCAGCGGTTTTTCATGGAGTTGTCGCGGATTTTCAGCAGCCCAATACCGACAGTTTGATTGTTGACGGCCCCATTAAGGTGGAAATGGGCTTCATCACTCATTACCACCATCATGTTTTCATTCTGCTCATAAAGTGCAAGCATTTCCTGTGCAAAATTCAGTCGTTGGGGGCAATCGTTTACATTCAATTCCTGCACCATCGCTAACTTGTATGGGTGAAAATGTAATTCTTCATGCAAAATCCGTCTAACAGTACGATTGCTGATTCCGAGTGCAGCTGAATGTCTCCGAGCAGAGCGGCCTGGGCTTTGCAACATCGCTTGTCTGACCCTTTCAACGTTCTCTGGAGTACGCACAGTGCGTTGCGGCCCTTCGTTTTGTTTTCATTATTGAGCCTCCTGTTCGAAGATTGTTAACCCAACGTAAGATTGTGTCACGAGCGGGAACAGAGTCATTTCGATGAATGTTGAATCTGCGGCGAAACGCACGCTGAACTGCTGTCACTGACTCGCCACTCCTAACAAAATGATCATACGCGAACATGCGGTGTTCTAACGTCCACTGCTCCATGATGGCACCTGAAAGATAAAGGTGAGTGTTAGTTAAAGTTAAATGCTATGAACCCAGGAATGGAATGCTACCTACCGCACGCCCCTCCCATTCCTAATGGCCGATTACTAGCTATTCAAAAAACACTTGATTCCCGTGCCCCACCCTGTATATAGGTAAAATGATATATTTTATTATTTGCAACCAAAACCGTTTTATAAATGTTTGTAACGAGTTTTATAATTATTGTGATTATATGATGACAGTAATAGTGTAATAATTAATCGATCATGTATCTAATTTATCCTGCTCTGTACGGTCGTGAAATTTACCCGTATGGCCACAAATACCCTAAATTTCAGTTGTTTTTAATTTTTTTGTCATTTAATTTTAATAAAACTTCTACACAATAAAACATATGTATTTATCTATATGCAAACAAGTTTTCAGACTAAAATATCAAATAATTCAAATTCTATCAACATTTAACGAAAGAGTATAATTTTTCTACTTAACATGCAAAAATTATTAAACCTTTTTAATATTTTTTTTTATTATGTAAAAATAATTTTTAATATAAAATTTACCTGAAATTATTAAAAAAATTGTTCGAAATGCTTTCCTGCCAATTCAATAACTTCTTTTTTATTCTTGGCCGAAATTCATCTATGGCTCGATTTACTTTTATTTTTAAGAATATTATAAAAATATGTTAGCTCATTAAAATGCATCAAAAACCTCCCGAATCCTCACACACACACACACACACACACACACACACACACACACACACGTATGCACACTATATATAGTATATATACACAAACCTTATGCTAAAATCATTAGATATCACAATAAACTATTTCATTGCGTGTAAGTGCTAACTAGGCTATTTAATCTTAATTATTTTTGCTTACTATATATAAATTTTTCCTCATGCATTTATTCAGTTAATTTAACATTCCTCTCAGCTAATCTGTCCCTCAAAATTATAAGATGCACACTTTGTACCTAGTACACACAAATACACACTAGACCACAGGTTTATACATCATCCATTACGTAATTAGTCAATAAAATTAGTTTATAGATTGTCCGATCATGGCAACTTTGAAAAAATTCCTGAACTTTAAAATTTATATTTTTCCCGTTTACCTCCTATTCATTATGTATGTAATTTTTCCTACAGAAAAATAAAATTTTGTAAAAAATTAAACAGAATTAAAATTTTTGTTGAAAATTTAAAACTATCATTCATTGTTTAAATAAAAAGGTTGTCTAAAATTAGATTTGATTTTCTATTTACTGTGCATTGTAACTTAACTACCCCGACTTATGCTGTGGAAATAAATTTGTAATTATAAAAACCATAGTCATCATCTAGTTTGAATTAGTTGGGATATTATATTAATTGTATTGTATTGTATTAATTGTATTATATTAGTGTATTAATTAATACCATTTTAGAGGGGGGAACACTGTAAAAATGAACAATGAATAATCCATATTCATTTTTACATGAGAAACCAAAATCGCCTGATGCGATTTTGGATAAAAAATTTATTTGTAGCTTCCTATTTTTGTTTGTGTCACAACCCTACGATCTACCATTTCTATGGTTTGGTCGTGTCCATATTTCCATTTTTATTTGTTATAGAATTTGTTATAGTTGATTGTGGTTGTCTTGCATCTCACCCTCGTCCCTAGATTATGCATACACATTGCATATAACAGGATTGGAGCCCGTAGTTGAACTTCTTAGTCCCTTATACCCACTCTTTGTCTCTAATTCCTTTCTTTTAAATCCTCCCAATAATGACTTATACACTATGACGTCATAAAATAACTTAAATTTCCTTCACGGTTTCCATACCTTGAACACTGAATCACGTGTTTAGTATTTGGACAACTTCCGTATTCAATGTATGGTAAATTCTTTAATATAAAATACTTCATTCTCTATAAATTATTTATGTGTGGTGTTATGCAGTATAAATATTATCATTCAACCATATTCGCCCATACGTCCATTTCTTATCTTGACCATTATCCTATATCAATTCTATTAAATATTCATTTTTACTCGTGTCAGTCTATGAAATGCAAAACTTTATGCATTCGTATCTGTTGGTTCGAAAACGCGCAAATACGTTCTCGTGTATTATTTTTTTAGTTCTATTTTTAATTATTTCGCCTCCCGCAATGAACTCGAAAATGCTTAGGTAAGTGATCAAATTCCGCTAACTATGGCAGAAGCGAACGCTTCTAAGATAAAAATCTCCTGTCGCTCTGATTCAAATTTATAACATATTATAACATAATATAACATATTATCTTGTATATTATGTTATATACCGTATATGCTCATGTACTTTGTGTTGTACTAATAACCATATACAAATATAAAAACACTGTAAGAATTGTAATGTACTTAATAATGTACTTTAATAAAATTGTAAGTAAATGTAATAATTTAATATAATGTAATGTACTTTAATAACGATAATTAACGATAATAAGCGAATGTGAATTAATTGGTAATTGTAATCGTAATTGTAATGAACCAAAATTTCAACGTACTCAATGATGTACTGAGATTGTACTTATGTACTACTACGAAATTATATCGCCTTCAGAAACGTATACTCGGCGAAAATACGATTAGTTTTATTTTGTTTTTTTAAATTTTTATTTGGAATCTTTCATCTGATCATGTGTTTAAAAGGGGGGGAACTTAACCTTCAGCTGCATTCCCCCAACATTTAGACTTATATGATACATGTAATTGTAAAATTAACTTCACTTCATTACTTCACTCTTCTTTGGTCACTACTTTGAGACTCCCTTGTTAGCAGCCTCGCTGCGAGGAGGGGGCAGAGGCCCCTTGCCTCCTTCATTTTTTTAGATTCCGGCCTAAGCCATGGTCGAAAGAGGTCGAACCTCTACCCCTCTAAATTCAGAGCACTACCTGTACATTTTTAGAAGTAAATTACAGTCAAAGAAAGTTTTTTTATTTTTTCCTTTATATCGCCTTCAGAAACGTATACTCGGCGAAAATACGATTAGTTTTATTTTGTTTTTTTAAATTTTTATTTGGAATCTTTCATCTGATCATGTGTTTAAAAGGGGGGGAACTTAACCTTCAACTGCATTCCCCCAACATTTAGACTTATATGATACATGTAATTGTAAAATTAACTTCACTTCATTACTTCACTCTTCTTTGGTCACTACTTTGAGACTCCCTTGTTAGCAGCCTCGCTGCGAGGAGGGGGCAGAGGCACCTTGCCTCCTTCATTTTTTTAGATTCCGGCCTAAACCATGGTCGAAAGAGGTCGAACCTCTACCCCTCTAAATTCAGAGCACTACCTGTACATTTTTAGAAGTAAATTACAGTCAAAGAAAGTTTTTTATTTTTTCCTTCGAACCTTGTTCTCTTCAGGAATTTAGTCAGTAAAGTCGATAAGTTTAGTACCAAGAGAAAGTATCAGAGTATTATCGGAAGAGAAGAATTAACAACTGTCGACCCTAAAGCGAGAGAACTAAAGCGAGAGAAAGAAATTAGAATGTTATAGAAGAAAAGTATCGCGAGAAATATCCGTTGCTGCCTCCCAACCAAAACCCACGTCGATTCGAACCAACTCAGTGCCATAAAAGCTGGGGGTTAACATATATATATATATATATATATATATATATATATATATATATACGGTGGGGCTTCAATAATATTTTTCTTGATAATTTAAAAATGTATTTTCTCGTTTACAATTGGGAGCCCAATTTCCTTTTCTGATTTTTTTCTACAACGTAAAATTAATCCCATTGTTTTTAATTATTGTCTGTGTCATATATATATATATATATATATATATATATATATATATATATATATGATGGAGCTTCAATAATATTTTTCTCGATAATTTAAAGATGTATTTTCTCGTTTATAATTGGTAGCCAAATTTCCTTTTTTCTGATTTTTTTCTACAACGTAAAATTAACCCCACTGTTTTAATTATTGTCTGTCCCCTCATATATATATTATATATATATATATATGGTGGAGCTTTAATAATATTTTTCTCGATAATTTAAAGATGTATTTTCTCGTTTATAGTTGGTAGCCTAATTTCCTTTTATTCTGATTTTTTCTACAAAGTAAAATTATTACCATCGTTTTGTCTGTTTGCTTCTGGATTATTTCGGTATATATATATATATATATATATATATATATATATATATATATATATATTGGAGTTTTAACAATAATTTTCTCGTTAAGCCAACGACGCTGTTGGACACAAAATGAATTATCTGTATTCAAACTCGTGACATTTATTTTACTTACAGGAACGATTCCGAGCAAGAACGTGTTATGGCTACTTTTGACGAAAGGATGGTTTCTCCGCCTAGCCAACCCAGCGATCTGGATACAGAGGTCGTGGTATTGGCAAGGGACTGCGAGTGCCAGTTTGTAGAGGAACTAATGTAAGTATTTTTAGGTTATATAATATGTTTTTACTTTTCTTGTGGAATCGTAAACAATAATTTGCGTAGGTCAGGTTAGGCTACGACAGGTTAGGCTATATTATGTCCCTGTTTATATATATATATATATATATATATATATATATATATATATTGGACACAAAACGAATTATCCGCATCCAATTTCGTGACATTTATTTTAATTACAGGACCCAAACGGAGCTAGATCGTATTATAGCCACTCTTGGCGAAAGGGTGATAAATGAAGTGGTAGCTTCCCCGCCTAACCAACCCAGCGATCTGGATACAGAAGTCGTGTTATTGACTCACATCCAGTCAAGCGAGTGCCAGTTTGTAGAGGAGCAAATGTAAGTATTTTTGAGGATAAGAACAAAACCCAATATATTTTCATTTATTAAATAGCAGAAAACATGTACAAAAAGGGTCAGTGCCCGTTACATAAATCTTAATGGCTACAGTTACAAATATATATACAGCTTTACACAATATAGATATACACCTTACACATTACAGGGGGTGCTAACATATGGGAACTTTTTTATATCTGTCGGCATACACTTTTGTCGTTTATATTTGTGTCGCATAAATCGAATAATTTAAAAAAATTCATAAAATTCTTCCCACGTGACATATACATGAGAAACAAAATGCAATGCAACCCGCATGTTTCAGTATAATATCCTTGGAAACGATATGGATTCCAAATAATCTCTAGCACGCCTAGTTGCGCTATAAACTTCACAATTTCCGAGTCATTCCACGGTGGAAATCCGAGGGTGTCAAAATAGTACATTCTTTCCTTAGTTTTAAAATAGATTGCAAACCAATGAATACCCTCACCACTCACAATGTCGGTGTTAACGATAACCCCGTACCAGTTTCTCGCACTAGCCAGCTTCAATATTTCATTCTTCGCAAAAACACCGATAAATTTGGAACGCGTGAAGCGGTCACTTTTCATCACTCTCTGAATTGTATTCGCATCCATTTTAAAAATCTGTGGTGACGCTCCTGAGACGATCAACCTCTATTAGTGCCTGTGATTCTAGATACACGAGTGCACTTATAGGCGCGTCTATAGGTTTGGCAAACTCCAACCTCACTGAGATGTTTCGGCTCTGTTGTGGACTTAAATGCGTATTTACGCCAGCAGTTAAGTCTGGCGTAATGCCAAATGAGTAAATGTTAAATTCTTCCACAAATTCTTTCAGCGTTATGCCAAAACCAAGTTCATCACAAGCGCCTGTATTATGAGCCAGACTACTATATGCTCACGCGCAGAGCGGGAACACAGCATCTGTTGAGTAATCCATATTCATTACCCCACCCAGAGCGATGCCATTTACGTATAGAGTAGTGTTTTTAAAGCCGAAATTCTCGAACTTTAAGGCACTCTTTTTATATTTTCCATTCGTCCAGGCGTGGTCTTGCATTCCAATTAATATCCTTTTAGGTAGGACTCCAAGAGCAACGTTTTCTAGCTGCTTCGATGCCAGCCCTGCGGGGATCGTGTACAGTTTGATCTGTACCCTGTTAATTGGATATTTTACTGTGGAGTGTATCAAGTCTTTCTCAATTTCTATTTGCTTCGGGGAACTTAATTTCACTCGGCGTATAGGCAAATACGTTTCCATGATGTGTATCACAACGGGTTTCGCGCCTTCTTCTTGGTCAGTCCCCAGATTTATGCAAATCTCAGGGTTCGTGCGGGTAAGCTTTATTTTCATATCCACCCCGTTCATAAGCAACTTCTCCTGGAATGTGAAATCTGTATGCAGGCGTCCAAAACACTCGTATATCTTCTTTTTAGAATTTTTAAATTTATCCTTTACACTACTCTCGTCTTTAGTGTGGTAATACCCCTTGGCGGTTAAAAAGGTGTCCTTCGCTTCTTTTGAAAAGTTGAGGACATTTTCCAGATAGGCTCGTAAGTGATAGTACCCCGTACCTGCCGAAATGTTAGTCTGATTTACATATACGTCACACTGACTGAATCTGGAGTGCAGAAAGTTGGTTTCAGGGTAGGCAGTGTAACTATCATCGCAGTCCGTTCCGTCAGAATGGGCCATGCGTAGTTTAGCATATATGTGCATGCAACTCGGGTCAATAAAGTAAGGACCTGAGCTGGGTATCACGAATTCTATAGGAGCAATCGGGGAACTAATTGTGTTTAACGGGTTAATTGTAATAAAGTCACTATGTTCAATAGAGACCTGGGTAGGGGGCATATCAAAGAGGGACAGTTCCGATTTACAGCATTGTGAACTACACGGATGGATGAAACGTGCCATGACGAGTCAGAAATAGTGCCACCTTCCTCGGCGAGTATTAGTCAATCTATGATTCGTGAGAGTAGCGTCCTCAGCTTATATAAGTTAAAAAAATGATCAGCCATAGGTTTCATACACTTAGAACACTTCTTTTTTTATTTCCTTTTACGTTTAACTCCACGTGATGGTAACCCCTTCTTCCTAGCAGATCTCTTCTTTCCGCCACGTGATGGTAACCCCTCATTCCTGACAGATCTCTTCTTTCCGCCACCACGCATTTTTCTCTTCGCATCTTTGGTGATTTCATCCCGTGTAAGTTTTAAATGTTTTTTTTAGAGCTTCCTTAGGCTTAGTGCCGCCCAATATGTCTTCTGCCGCGTCAAAGCCTGTTTGTAACGCCTTCCTCCCTAGGTACCTTGCCACCCCCCCTCTTCAACAGTTGGATAGCGGTGCGTAGTATGGATAAAAAATGGACCCAAGTCCACTTCCACGTTAGTAACTCACTCCTCGGTATACTGTGAAAGGCTTTCTGTTCATTATAACTCAGTGCGTCGAAAGTGCAGCTTCACTGTTAAGCTCTCGTTACCGAATGGGAAATTTTTACCCTCAATCGTTCTTATATATATTGAGATATTGGTTATTAGATTAGTTGCGACATTCACATAATGGGGCATGTCATATGTAATACTCAAACTCCTTCCTCTATGGATGGGGATGTGAGCTACGCGGAGCAGTCGCGCCTGCGTATCCCCAACAAACTAGTGCTCCACTCTATTGCTGTAAATATAGCATATGTCTGGGGGCTGAGAGCTTTCATCCAATTTCTCCATCTTCAATTGATACATTAAGCTGGACAAGTCATGCTGTGCATCGTGAAAGGTATCTCTTTGGAAGGCTGAGCGATATCGCCCCTCGGTTATAATTTTGAACACTCTTCCGTCTCTAATATTTCTGTTAACCTTTGATTTTAGGATTAGAGTATGTGCAGGCTTTCCTTTGTTTACGATTTCGTATAATAAATCATTCGTAAGATTTGAGTTTTTTAAACTTATGTTTAAGTCTCTCACAATATTCTCAACCGAACCATAACGGCCCGGTCCTAGTGTCACTGGTGTGCTGTAATCGTGACCGGAAAATTCGCCGTAAACATTTTCGCCGTAGGAAAATTCGCCGTAAACATTTTCGCCGTAAACATTTTCGCCGTAAGACAAATTCGCCGTAAGGACATTTCGCCGTAAATAAAATAAAATTAAAATTAAAAAAAAGTTTAACTGAACCCTTATAATAGCCGGTGCTGGTTAAGTGTGCGGTCTACCTAGCTTCGAGCAGTCTACCACAATTAAAATTCTTTATACTGTACGGCATTGACGATTGGTTAGGTTAAGTCGTGATAGTTTGGTTAAATAAATTTCTTAAATAAATTCCTTATCTTACTTTGAAACTCACTGTACGGCATTGACGATTGGTTAGGTTAAGTCGTGATAGTTTGGTTAAATAAATTTCTTAAATAAATTCCTTATCTTACTTTGAAACTCACTGTACGGCATTGACGATTGGTTAGGTTAAGTCGTGATAGTTTGGTTAAATAAATTTCTTAAATATATTCCTTATCTTACTTTGAAACTCACTGTACGGCATTGACGATTGGTTAGGTTAAGTCGTGATAGTTTGGTTAAATAAATTTCTTAAATAAATTCCTTATCTTACTTTGAAACTCACTGTACGGCATTGACGATTGGTTAGGTTAAGTCGTGATAGTTTGGTTAAATAAATTTCTTAAATATATTCCTTATCTTACTTTGAAACTCACTGTACGGCATTGACGATTGGTTAGGTTAAGTCGTGATAGTTTGGTTAAATAAATTTCTTAAATAAATTCCTTATCTTACTTTGAAACTCACTGTACGGCATTGACGATTGGTTAGGTTAAGTCGTGATAGTTTGGTTAAATAAATTTCTTAAATAATCATCCATTGATTATTTTTAAAAAATTTTACGGCGAAATGTCCTTACGGCGAATTTGTCTTACGGCGAAAATGTTTACGGCGAAAATATTTACGGCGAATTTTCCTACGGCGAAAATGTTTGCGGCGAAATTTCCTAGAACCTGCTGTAATGCCGTGCAACCTTAGTCCGGGTGATACGCATAGTTTCATCCCGAGTTACCCCAGCTTTTGTACACTCATTACACTCTTAGAATCGTAGAAACGGTATCTTTATAATCAATATTTAAAAAGAGGGTGTCCAGCTTAATTTCGCATATCCCCACCTCATACGAATCACCACCCAATTCAATGGGTCCATCGAGCTCTGTTACAAAGTTGCCTAGTGTGTTGTTAGGGTGGACAGACAGGGACGAGGAGGACGGGAGTGTGACGTAGAAATGGTTAGGACTCATGCTGCATACTATTTAAGTTTCATTACTGCATCAGCTTTTATATAGGTATTGAAGCTTTCTGGGTAACCTAGCCACTTCACCAGGTACATTTTTCTCTTTCTTGAACATTTGCTCTCTATAATTTTCTCAATTTTAAACACATTTTTTTCAAAATTAAATACCACTTTCTGCAATTCCTCGCGGTAAAAGCCTCCCGAGATCTCTTTTCCATTCAAATCTTCAACGTAATACATCATTATATCGCCCTTAGGCCTCATAGCCCTAACTTTAAAAATCTCGCGTGTCCAGCCTTGCTCAAATCCCCTCGCGAATTTATTCCCCGAACGTGACAGCCTTACATACTCATTGATTTTGACACGCGCAGTGTGGTGGTGGCGGCACTCCATCTCTTCTCGGGCGCTTGCTTCTTTCTAAAACATCGTTAGGTGTTGTACCGATCGTACGATGGTGTGAACGGTTGTAGGATGAAGCCAATGAACTGAGAACGTTTATATATCTGTATGTGTTTTTATGTGTAAAATAGCGGTGCATGCGTTCCTTTATGGTACGTTGAACTCTTTCAGCTAAAGAAGCCTTATGTATAAGATTGGAAGTGTAATAGCTGATATTAAACTCTGACAGCATGTTCTGAAAAGCGCGTCCTTAAATTCTTTTCCCACATCCGTACAAAAATAGCCAGGAATCCTGTTTTCTTTCTTTTCAACATCAGCGTTTTGGCTGCTTTAGCAACTGTTTCAGGTGATTTATTTTTCATGGGAATTAACCACAGGTATCTAGAAAATACATCCATTATGAATAGGATGTAACGGTAGCCATCATTATACATTGAATATCTTTGCATGTCTGTTAAATCTGCCTGCCAAATAGAGTCAATCGAGGCAGCTTTTGTCTTGGCTGTTTTAAACCTTTTTCTCACCAGCTTATGAAGTGTATAAGTATCCTGTCCCCGCAAAAATCTCTCAACATCTTTTTCCTTACACCATAAACACCTCTGTACAATCTATTAAAGCCACCATAGGATGCGGGACTAGAAATGTCATAAGAGCGCTTACTTAATACGTTAGCCATTTGCGTATTTTAGAGGCAGGTGGGTAAGGTTGGCCGCCTGCTCTCTTCTTTCTCCTCTTCAGAGACACTGCCGCTGCTGGGGGCGAAGGTGTACTCAGTTGTGACACGTGCGATGATGTTCCAAGTCTTTTATCCTATTCAGATTACCTATCAATGTTTTGGGGACATTTACTTGTTGCAGTCTTGCTTTAATATGTTTCCATCCTGTTGGTGAGGACCTATCCCACTTTCTCACCAGATTATGAATATCAACGATATTGGAGCCTTGTACCCTTGTTCCTTCAACAATGATCTCGCCTGTATCGGTTCACTTTATGATGGGGTCCTCACTCAATAGATTATAAAGGCATCCCTTTATTCATCAATGTATTGGGGAGGCTGTTTTTTAGCACATGTTCGATGCGTTGTGTTCCTTTGCTCTTTGGTTGCCCAGGTCCTGTGTCGCTATGCTCAGCACTACTCGAGCTGTGCTTCACGGGGAGCTCTGTAGGATGTTTATAATCTTCGTACTCATGAAGAAATTTCTGCAAAGCCTCTTGGTACAAGATCCTTTTCTCATCAGGTGACTTTTCACTGTTTAATAGGGCTAGCAACTCGTTTTCCATTCTTTTAAGCCTACTTTTACGAGGTTCTAGAACCGCGTCTGGAGTCTTTGAACTTTGTAATGAAACATACACCTCGTGAGGAATCACAACCACCTTCTTCATTATATTAATCTAGTCAGTAAAGGACCCAAAACTGAAAATAAGATGGGCAGGAACGATCCTCCTCTTTGTACAATAATGCGCTTTTTCTTACCCACAGTTTGACTTTTATGAGCAAGCGTCCGTATTATGTTCTTGTAACGACGTAAGCGAGTCTTCTGAGAGGGTTTCATTGGTACATTACATTTTATAACATTAAGACAGATTTCACAGATGCATTTTAAAAAGTCAGAGTCGATATTTTTAACAAACATCTGCTGCAGTGCCCGAGGCAGTCGTTGATAGATTTTTATTAATTCGCGGTATTTATTTAGCCTATTCGTCATTCTGGAATATACACCGTTTCAGGTTCGTTTGGAAATATATTCGTTCTTAGAAGCACCCTAAACGTATTTCGCGGGTGAAGGTCACAAAGCAAATATCCATAACACTGGTTTGTGACCTCTTTATAAACCTCCAAAAACTCCTTACGCTGATTCGAGAACATTTGACTGGCTAATACCCCAATTTGTGACACATCTCTACGTTGCGCGAATAAGAATAAGATATTGCGTATTTAGCGACACATCGCGCATGTATCTATTTTTGAAAAATAGATTCTGATTGATGAAGAACACGCTTATGTTAAGGTGGTGGGAGAATACTGTAAATGTCTCGGCAAACGTTTTATCCATCTCCAACATGAGATCGTCAATTACGATGACTGTATGTTCATTTCCCTTTAACGAATTAACGTCATAGACCCCCTTGTGGAACAAAACATCATCTTGGTACTCATTGAACACTGACTGATACGTCGAATAGCACCATATAACTTTATGCACAAATTTTGAGAACATTTCCCCCTTTTCTTTAATGATATTAAGCATAAACACCGTTTTACCACATCCTGTCGGTCCAGATATAATACATGTGGATGGGCTCATGAACCTGAATTTTTCTACAGATTTCATTTCTAACACGTCACACTCCTAAGTGGGTCATTTACAAAATATTACAAATAACGAATGCTGCTCCTTATATTTTGTTTTCTTCTTCCACAGAACCGTGAATGACGACGATGTACAGCACCCCATCATCGATATCACGGATGAACCCGTTGACCATGTACCTACAGTACCCATCCCCGCCGATGAGCCCTCACCAGCGACACCTGTAGCACGAAACAGTTCAAAGCGGAGGTGTGATGATGAACCCTCCACGTCAGGTATAAGGCGTTCCAGGGCTGTTAGAACACCAGTAATAGAATCCCAACCCTCAACGTCTTACGCAACAAACCCCACAATAGTACCTTCCGCCAATATACTCTCTTATTCGGATGTATGCTCCACAGCAGCTCCCCGTTCTGTTGAGGCTGCAGTAATAGAGCCCCAACCCTCAACGTCTTACGCAACAAACCCCACAATATTATCTTCCACCAATATACCCCCTTATTCGGATGTATGCTCCACAGTAGCTCCCCGTTCTGTTGAGGATGGCATAACATTCGAGTTGGTGCGCACCGCAACCCCCACCAGGCCTTGACTAGAAATCAGTATATAGTCAGGGTTGATCCTAGATCCATGTATAGCAACGGTATTGAACACTGCTACGGCGCGTAGTAGAGCGTATTGTAGAGTTTGCCTTTCAGAACCGCGACGAGCGTGAAGTCAGGACGAGGCTATCCTTCGGATTCGGGTCAAATGACGGTGATGTAGATGATTTTTGGGTAGTAGTACCATTCAGGCGTTTGGCGGCTGAAGATGTAGAGTATATATTAGGTCGTACAATGCAGGCCTCTCAAAGTAGTATAGCCTTCAATATGAACAACTTCACGGTAAATATTGACCGTGTATTCCGTGTTGCGGGTCATGGTGCCAAACCGTATACTCTTAACTTCAATTCTCAGGCTATTTTTAGATGGCATATAAACGTCGATCGTGGTTGCGGCTTTATAGCAGTACTCTTAGCTCGTATGTTTAATGTACTAAATACACGGGTCAAAAACATTTGGTTGCCTACGGTGGTGGAGCGTGCCTGTAAACTAGCTGTAGACTGTAGCAACGGTATTGAACACTGCTACGGCGCGTAGTAGAGCGTATTGTAGAGTTTGCCTTTCAGAACCGCGACGAGCGTGAAGTCAGGACGAGGCTATCCTTCGGATTCGGGTCAAATGACGGTGATGTAGATGATTTTTGGGTAGTAGTACCATTCAGGCGTTTGGCGGCTGAAGATGTAGAGTATATATTAGGTCGTACAATGCAGGCCTCTCAAAGTAGTATAGCCTTCAATATGAACAACTTCACGGTAAATATTGACCGTGTATTCCGTGTTGCGGGTCATGGTGCCAAACCGTATACTCTTAACTTCAATTCTCAGGCTATTTTTAGATGGCATATAAACGTCGATCGTGGTTGCGGCTTTATAGCAGTACTCTTAGCTCGTATGTTTAATGTACTAAATACACGGGTCAAAAACATTTGGTTGCCTACGGTGGTGGAGCGTGCCTGTAAACTAGCTCTAGACTGTGAACTTGAATTTGACTGAGTTTGACTGTAATATGGGTCCTGAACAGCTGAGAAGGGGAGAGCAGGAAATGAATGTTCGTATAGTTGTATTTGGCCTGGATGATCGTCGTAGAACTGTGTATGTTTTTAAAAGATGTGTGAGAGATCGTACAAGACCCCCACTTATTTTAGGACTGTCAGGTACAACATATCTCACCATCCGTAATATAAGGTGCCTTTACGCGAGTTATGACAAAAGTCGAAAATATGGACGACATCATGATTTGTGTAAAGGGTGTCTCGAGTTTGCGGATGATAGAGTGAAACATTGTAAAGAATGTCACATGGTATGTGAGCAGTGTAAAAGCACCAAATGTGAAAGCCGTGTAGTTGAAGCTGAGAAGAGGGATTGTAATGTCTGTAAACGCATATTTTTCAATAATAACTGTTTTGAGCTGCATAAGTCAATTGGCACGTGCAGAAAAATGAGAATCTGTGAATGTGGTATGTTTCACATGATAAAAAATTGGGGAAATTTCAAGCACAAATGTGATGGAATTCACTGTTCTACGTGCCATGAGAAATATAAGGCGGTTGGTGTAAAGCATGTATGTTATATGAAAGATGCCAAGCCTAAAAACAACCCTTGTGTTACTGTGTATTACGATATAGAAACATACACGAACGCTGAAACCAAAGAGGTAATTCTGCATTTACTTTTCAGCCAGACTATCTGTGATGAGTGTATGGAGATCGAGTGTCATGAGTGTCACAAATGTGGTAAACGGACAAACGTTTTTAAAACGCTTGCACACGATAGCCATGTAAAACTCTTTGTATCCTATATTGTCAAGTTAGCCGACAAGTTCAAAAAAATTAGTGTACATTCTCGCCCATAACGGGGCAAAATTTGACACACAGCTCCTTTTTAAGTAGTTCCTTGAGCACGAGTCCTCTGAGATATTTACAGGTGATCCATTGAAAAGAGGCAACAAATTAATACAGATGCAAATAAGAGGTAATGTACAATTTAAAGACACTTTATTATTCACACCTTGTAAATTAGCAAAGCTACCCAAGGTGATGGGGGTAGCAGCTGAAGTTTCAAAAGGATATTTCCCTGACACATTCCTCACTAGCGAAACCTTAAATTACGTAGGACTACCTCCATCCAAACATTACTTTAATTATGAATGTATGAGCACAGATGAACGTGGAGATTTTGACCGATACTACAACAGTTTTAATGAACGTAATCCTTATAATATAGCCGATAAATGTGAGCGTTATTGCATGAATGATGTGCGCGTGCTTAGAGTATGTTTCCAGGCCTTTAGAAGGCTGTACATATGTCGTTTCAAATGCGATCCGCTGCAAGTCGCAACCACCATCGCCTTATTATGTTTTGCGGTGTTCAAGAATAACTTTATGCCTAAAGATACATTAGCCATTATCCACAGAAACAACACCCGCAGTTATGGTCACAAGGCTATTTACTGGCTCATACACCTACAACAGCAGACAGGTGTATACATAAAGCACGCCCGCAACACGGCTGAAGGACCCATTAAGGTTAATGGCAGTGTTTTTTGGGTTGATGGTCGAAGTGAAAACCGTGTCACTGGCGAGAAGACTGTGTACTCCTTTAACGGTTGCTGGTGGCATGGATGCCCCCGTCCTGAGTGTGGAATCGCAGATGTCCACGGTAGATCTCCTGCCGACTGTCTTGCGTGGACCCTCACCCGCGATCAACTTATAGGCTCCCATTTCACTCACAAAGTCTTGTTGGAGCATGAATATGATGCCTGGATGGAGTTCGATGAGAAGTATCGTGAAGAAATAAACACGATCAAACGTTCAATGGTACAGGATCCTCTCAAATGCGGTGATAGCTTGTTCGGTGGGCGTACAAATCCCTTCAAGCTATACTTTCCACCTACGGAGGGTGTGAAGCTCCATTACTACGATTTCTGTTCTTTATACCCCTACGTGATGAAGAACAATCCGTACCCCGTAGGTGCACCTGAAAAAATGGTGGGCCCTGCCATACCAACCATCGAGGAGTTTTCGCCAACTTGAATGACGCTACTTTGGACTCTTTCGTAGACGTGCTCCCCCTCGCGATTTATGGATGCCGATCTTACCCGTCGTTATAGATCAAACTCATGTTTCCACTGTGTGAAGTGCGCAGAAGAGAACAATGGTGATTGTGACCATACACCCCACCAGCGTAAGATCAGAGGTGTATACACAAGCCCTGAGCTGTCCCTAGCCGTTCGCCATGGGTATAGAATAATGAAGATACATGAGGTGTGGAGGTTTCAGAAGCTACCCAACCTTTTCACACCATATATAAACGCATTTTTGAAGGATAAGGTTGAGGCGTCAGGATATCCGCGAGGGATTGATACCGAAGATGAAAAAACGTCTTATATTCAGCGTTACCGTGACCGTGAAGGTATACAGCTTGATCGTACCCAAATTGTAAAGAACCCTGGCAAGCGCTTTAGTGCAAAGTTGTGCCTAAACAGTCTTTGGGGAAAATTTGCGCAGAATACCGGCAAAGGGAACGTTCATTTGGTGCAAAGTTATAGCGAAGGCTGGGATTATGCCAACGCACCCGATAAAGAGGTCATGGAGATTGTGAATGTAGGTAATACTTACATAATAAAGTACAACAATACCGAATTGTCCACAGACACCTCACGGGTTACAAACATTCCTGTAGCCAGCTTCACAACAGCCTAAGCACGCATCAAACTTTGGGGCCTATTGCATTCTCTTGGGCGACGGGTATTGTATGCCGATACAGATAGCGTGATATTCACAACGAGGAGGGGTGAATACATGCCCGCTATTGGGGAGTTCCTCGGTGAGCTAACTGACGAGATCAAGGATGAGTATGGGGACAACGCATACGCCGACTCGTTTGTGTCAACAGGACCAAAAACCTATGGGGTACGGGTGAGGATAGGGGATGATACGAAGTATATCGTGAAGGCTAAGGGTATCACGCTTAACCAAGCGAATCGGCGGGTCGTTAACTTTGATTCGCTGAAGGAGTTAGTGTGCTTGGAAGATGATGAGGGTGACCGCCCGCCCCAACTGACTGTAGGCACCCACAATTTTCGGGCGCAGAAGCTGGGGGGCGTGAAGGAGCTTAGGGGTACAAAGGTGTGCCGTAACACATACAGGAAACGCTACTAGGTGCCTGGTACCTATGACACCGTGCCCTTTGGATACCATAATCTTTGATATGTCTATTGCTAACTTATTTATTACACGTATTTGTAAATATATACACCCTGAATATTTCGTTTATTAAATAAATCGTGTTTCAACTAACGTTTTACTTTGCGTGTGTGCGTGTGTACAGTAAAAAGTTAAGCCCCGCCCACTGTAAGACCGGCGATGTGAATCATGCCGCAAAGTGAGCAGGCCTCTATCCCTGCGTACTCAGTTGACCTCTGTATACCCTTGAGCTCAGACGTGTATTCTCTCGCATAGAAGAAAAATAGTAATGGCTACCTTTAATATCGCATATTCAACGTTTATGAAGTGGTATTCTGCTAAGTGCATAGATGTAGTGGATACTGAAAAACTCCCTATTCCAGCCTCCTTTGCCTCTTTTAAGGCTGCATTGAACGGTGCGAAGGATCAACTTATTCAAATACTCTACGGATATTCTGGCGAGGGGGTTGTAGGATTTCGCAGTACAGACGATGTACTGTAGTATGTTATAGAACTAAGCTTTATAAAGGCTCACATATACCGCGTAGTAGAAGAAGCAACACGCTCAGAAGATAAACAACAGTTATGGGTAGTGAGTCTTGTGGATGAGTGGTGTGATAAGCGGTATTATATCATGTTACACCATACCGACTACTCGTACCCTACTGCTGAAAATGTAAATCTTGTTATCATGGACAATCTTAAGTATTTTTACCACTACATTAATATATATCATGATGAGGTTTGTAGTGAGGTTGTGGCTAATGGGTTGTGCGAGTTTTTAACAGATTTTAGAGATGAGTATCGTTTGTTAAACAAAAAGGATAAATATGAACATATGTTCCTCTCTAATAGCGCGCCGGTTTGTGAAGATGTTTAGTTTGTGGAAATGATGAGTGATAAAACATTTATAAACGTTATAAAATGTGTTTGTCCAAGAGTGTTCGAGCAAGTCTTTACACGCTTTAGCAGTGTGACGCGTTCCCGCGCCGCCCACCCGTGTACCTCACGGAGCATACGAGTTCGAACAAACCCATACATGTATCTTCATCGTGACTCCCCCTGCCCCGTCGTGCCGATCCTCCCTCCTGTGACTCACGCGGAGCATACGAGTTCGAACAAACCCATACACGTATCTTCAGCGTGATTCATTCCTCCCGTCGAGCTGATCTTGTCTCCTGCGGCTCATGGTCAGCTCAGAGCTTGCACCGAATGGACGTGCCATAGTCATCTCAGAGCTTGAAGCGAGTGAACGTGCGAATACGATGGAACTCCCTTTGAGAAGCATTCTCAACGCCTCGTACGACGTCTCCGTGACAAAGTCATTGCGCGTGTTCTGGCGAGAAACCGGTACCATTAACTGTGTGCTTGAAACGATCTGCAGGCATGCAAGCAAACGTAACGTTATTTATTTAAGTGTTGAGGAGGTGAATAGAATCTTCGTGATAGTTGAGAGGTGGGCAGAGGACCGTTATAGAATACCAGCTGACGTAGGTACAAGAAGAGAGGTGATTAGTGACACCTCCTCATATACCATTGTTTGCACATTATGTGTAAATAACGAACAACCACGCATTGATATACGACTGATGTGGAAGAACACAGCTGATAATGACGTTCTTGTTCCTACACGAAACCGTTTCATCCTCGACAGAATGTTTGAGATCGTCGGATTCCGTAAGCTGAAACGTATATTAGATGCTCGTGTTACGGATATGATTTATTTTGACACGGTTCTTGAACACGCATAAACCGCTCTGCTCGACGGATTTATTGAATGTTGGAATGAACAGGGGGAGAACGGTCTAGATCTGGATGCATATTTAAAAGGTTTAGATTCTTCGAAATACCCTGAACTTTGGTACAAAGCACTTGAGAGGTACAGAGCTGAGCTCGCCTACACTGTTTACCCTGAAGATCTGTACCTCTATATAATGGATAGATGTCGTTACGACTTGGAAGATTATTTCCAATGCCGCTATGCAGAGTGAAGAAGAATTCACGATTGAAAAGCCCGGGGCGGTAAGAAAAAAACCCCGATTGGAAAGGCATGATTATAAACTTGTATTTAATGTTGTGGTTAACGATGACCTCTTTGTGCGTGCTTTTGATTGTGTTCTAGCCGTGTTTAAAGATAACTTACCCGCCGAGTGCAAAGTGGGCACAAAAATAGTATTGAATGATATGAAAGCCATTTATATCGAGTATAGACCGCCGTATCAGTTAAACGGTGAAGTGATGCTTGGACGGTTTTACCACGTCTTACAAAGTAATGGCGATGTGGATGTAGACTCTATCACGCGAGTTTAGCGTTTTGCACCGTAGAACGTAAAGACAATATATTTTTCCTGTACTAATATGATTATACGTTTCGTATATTGTTAATATAATTAATATAACTGTGTATATTTTTCATGTACTAATATTTTGATAATGCACCGTTTTTTATATTTTCAATACATTTAATATAACTGTGTATATTTTTCCTGTACTAATATGATTATACGTTTCGTATATTTTCAATATAATTAATATAACTGTGTATATTTTTCCTGTACTAATATTTTAATAATGCACCGTTTTGTATATTTTCAATATATTTAATATAGCTGTATATTTTCCTGTACTAATATTTTGATAATGCCCCGTTTTGTATAATTATATATTTTCCATTCATGATGCTATTATTTGACCATATATATATATATATATATATATATATACCCATTGTATATCTATTCCCATTAATTCGTCTAAATAAACAAAATCATGTATTGGTGTTTTATTTATTCCTTTTTGTTTGTACACAATTATATCATTTTTTGGTTTCTAAAACGGATTTCAGAATAATTAATTAATTGCTATTTGCCAAATCGAACTTCTAAGCCAAATGGATCTTAAAGTCAGGATATATGTTTTAAATAAATAGCGCAATATGGCACCTCAACTTTCTAAGCCAGATGACGGAAGAATATAAGGATTAATTTAATAAATGACGAATCTGGAAACTCAGCCATCTAAGCCAACTGGCTGATTAATATATGGTTTAAATAAATAAATAGGGAATCTGGCAACTCAGCCTTCTAAGCCAACTGGCTGATTACGGGTCCTATAAGAGAGCGGCGGGGTGGCTGAAGGACTCATATGCGCTTGGCTCTCGCCGAGCGAAGACTCTTCCTCTGGGTCCCCTCTCTCTCTCTCTCTCTCTCTCTCTCTTAGGTTAGGTATGCCCCTTTGGGGGTGAGGCCGTTCCACCTCCCCAAAGAGGTCTCCCCTCTTCCTTAGGTTAGGTATGCCCCTTTGGGGGGTGAGGCCGTCCCAACTTATCCCCAATGAGGTTCCCCCCTTGCAACAAAGGAGGGTGGGGTGCCTTGCAACAAAAGGGGGTTGGCACCAAGGGGGGTGGGGTTTGCAACAAAATGGGGTGGGGTGCCACCAAGGAGTGTGGGGGTGGCACTCTTGCAACGTTTTTGCACTCGTCCATTTTGCGCCCATGCTACTTTGTTAGTATGCCATTATTATTAGGGGTTTTTACTTGGTTTTAAACAAATTTTCAATCACAATATTTTTTATATCAGCATTTAAGACATTCCACAGTTTCATTCCAGTGAAAATGGATAGTTTTTGAGATGAAAACAATCTAAATTGAGGTATAACATAGATTTCTTGATGAGTTACAAAATATCTATTTACCCATTGTAAATTAATGATTTTGTTCTTACACTTGTAAATAAAAATAAAATGTGCCACTTTGATTACATTATTGAGCTTTAGTAGGTTTAGCTCTTTAAATAATGCACGAGAATGATCAAGAAAGATACCGTTTAATGCGTTGTTAGCGGAGTTTCCCCAAACAAGGGTGCAGTACGTTATATAAGGAAGAACAAGAGTATGATAGAGAGTCAGTAAAACCTGTCTAGAGACTACATTTCTAAGTTTAAACATTATAGCAACGCTCCTTGAAATCTTTTTCGCGATATAATTTACATGATGACTCCATTACAAATTCTTATCTAGCAATACACCAAATTGACGGGTTGAGTAGCTGAAAGATTGAAAATACCGAATAACTCTTGCGTTAGAGAGTTGGATAGAAAAAGAACAAGAAAGTGTAGAAAGTCTGGTGGTTGAAATGTGATAATAAAACCACGCGAAGAGACGGAGTTTATTTCCACAACAGTTTCGATGCACACTGGTATCCTCTTCAGGTCGATACAGAAAAACGAATGAACGAATGCATGTAAGGAAATAATCCAGGAAAGGTAAGGAACATTCTAGAAGGGCAGAGACCATTAAGAAATTCATACCTTGGTTAGATCCCGTTCACCCGACACCGGAAGAGACTTTTTGACCAGGAATCTCATTAAAGGGTCCAGCTTATAAGTACCTTCGCACAAATTAAAATTATCATGTTCTATACATACAGATTCTATTATTTTTCTTTTGACATAATTATTACATTTATAAAGTAACTTACTTGATTCCCAATCTATGGCATGATTATTTTGGCTGGCGTGATAAAAAATTGCATTATTAATGTTACAACATCTGAAGACATATTTATGTTCTTTAATACAAGTTTCAATATTTCTTCCAGTTTCTCCTACATATACTAAATCACAATTTTTACAGGGAATGCTGTAGACACCCGCTTTCTCCTGTTTTGCAAAGTTATTCATAACTAATTTACTTTTTACAGGAGACGAATATTTGAACGCCAAATCAAACCTAAAATCTTTCGTCAAAGGTTTTACACTTTCTAAGCCAGAAATGTAAGGCAAACTCAAATATTGCTTTTGGTTAACTAAAGGTTCTCGAGGGGCATAAAAAGATTTCCTGGCTTTAAAATACGCCTTTCTGATAAACCACTCAGGATATTTCAAATCCTTAAAAATGAGTCCAGCAAATGTGGGCTACAAATCCTGGGTGCTCTCAGAAACATGGAAGAAATAATTGAGCTTTTAACACCATCATCATGATATGAAAAATAATGAATATACAAATTGCAGTGAGTGGGTTTTCTATAAACAGTGAAATTGGGCTTTCCATTTTTGTTAATGACCAAAACATCTAAAAAATGTAATTGTTTGTCGTTTTCCCATTCATATTTGAATTTAATAGAGGGAACAAGATTATTTAATGACTGAAAGAAAGTGTCAAAGTTGTTCCAGTTGTCAGGCCAAAATGAGAAAATATCATCTACATAACGAAACCAAATTAAATTACTGGGACATATTGTTTGTAACAATTCCGACTCATAATATTCCATGTATAATATACTGAGTATTGGGGATAAAGGGGACCCCATTCCCATACCAAAACGTTATAAATAAAATTCCTCACCGAAGGAGAAGGCATTATTGGTGACAGAGTTTTATCAATTCTAAAAATACAAGTGTGGGCATGTCAAGTTCTACGTCACATGTTGGCAATTTTCTACCTAAAAAACTAAGTACGGTGTTTACAAGAAATCTCACGCCTCTGTCTCGTCCCAAGCTAGTCTGTTAGGTATACAATGGGCGGTCCTTATGGCAGCGGAGGTGTTTTCGGATTGGTGCACATAATTGCTCTAACCCCATCAATGACGTCCACATCTATCTATTTATATATAGAGACATACTGTATATAGATATATATAGAGTATGCATGGGATAACGTGTCTCAGTCCCAGCTATGGTAGTTGTCTTACAATTAACAGTCCCAAGTGCAAGTTACGTTAACACCTCCACATAAACTACCCTGGACTAAAATAACATACGTGAAGCCCTTACCCACAAACCATTTGAAAGGTGTGATTTAAAAGCTCTCTCTCTCTCTCTCTCTCTCTCTCTCTCTCTCTCTCTGATCACACCGCATCCCATCAGAGGTCTTCAGCAGGGACATCGGCAAAGTATCCATATAACGTTAATAATAACCGAAACTCGGGGAAAATATACTCTCTGCCTTCCGCTCTACCCCAAATCTTTTTCTCTTAGTGACCTCTTAATACAAACTAATCTATCATATTTTGCGACTTTTTAACTCTGGTAGGATTCAATTCCATTCCTATAGTGTAAGAGATACTTAAATTCATGTGTGTATTATGCCATATGATGTGCGTAATAAATAATCATTTTTAAATAGTTGAAGCGTTCAAGGTCATCTGTAATAATCTATAGACTACCCCCAAGCCCACTCTCAACACTTAGATTCCCCTAAGACACAGGCGTCTTCAAGTAACATGAATGCGTAGAGATCTAAGGTGTTAGATTCCATATTATATAATTTATGTGCTAGGTTTAAGAACGCTGGCATTGAAGGATGGAAGGAAGGGACAGTAAAAGCGATAATAGGTTTAATGAAGGAAGTGGAATGAGGATGGAGGTAAGCGTTGCTATGTCGAAAGAAACGAGGTTGGGTGGGAAATTACGAAGGGAGGAGGAAAGGGAGAGAGGGGGCTAAAATGAACGCGGGGATGGGTTAAGGGAGAGGGAGAGAAATTCATATGAAATGCTAACACAAACTCAAATATTTATTTTAATGCCCTAGACCTAGAAAGACAAAGAGCAAAATACCTTAAACTAACAATGAATTAACAGAAACAGAAGAGTCTGGTCTTAGACGCATTGATAGGTTTAACGTATGTGGCTAGAGGCCGCCACTCAGAATTACCACTACTACCTAAGTCATAATAAGGTTATTTACTATGACAGAGTAGTCATGAGTAGTTATGGAAATAAAATATGATTATACTGTTGATGGCTGACTATATTCAGTTGGGCTATAAACTATTGCTGACAATCTTTGGTTCCTTGGCTTTTAAGACGAATTTTTTTATGCATATGTTCAACAAAATAGGAAATTGGCTGATTATCATTACCATTCGAAGGGTTGGTACCCTTCACAACCGAAATCAATTTCAGAAGGGGTGCATGGTATCCTCATTTTCTTTATCGTCCCAGCACGCTTCACATAAGCCATTTACACAAAGATGGAAAGGCCGTCTGTGCACCACGAGACGACCCAGGCAATGCGGGGAGCAATGGTGACATTGCATGAATATGGTGTGCCAATAAGAGAATATCAAGACTACTAGACGTTCATCGAAGCACTGTGGAACGGTGGATTCATCGGTATGAAGCAGAAAACTCAATCGCTACTTTGCCGAGGTCTGGTCCTCCGCGTTCAACATCTCAAGAGGAAGATGCTGCGATTGTTAATCATGCCAGAGAGCATCCGTTTATTCCAGCGACGCATATTTACAGAGACCTGAACCTTCGTTTTAGCGCAAATACAGCGAACAACAGACTTCACGAGGCAGGGTATTTTTCTCGCCGTCCAGCTATAAAACCTGCATTGATGATTGAGCATAAAGAGGCGCGGACGGGATTTGCCTTGCAATACTTGCCGCAGGAGGAAGAATTCTGGAGAAAAGTTGTATACTGTGACGAAAAAACATTTTCAACAGATAGTTATGGTTCCCTGCATTGTTGGAGGCAGCGCGGAAAACGCTATGAAGAAGGAAATGTTTTCCCGAGCAAACGTAGTGGTCACATCAATCTCGGTGTGTGGGGCTGGATGTCTGGCTATAGTGTCGGAGAATTGACTCAAGTAGATGGACGCTTTACTGGATAGCAATATTGCCAGATACTGGAAGAGGTGCTGCTACCCAGTGTTCGTCCGTATCTGGTTCCAGCGCCGGAACCATTTTACTTAATGGAAGATAACAGTCCCATTCATAGGAGTAACGTTGTGAGAGCGTGGTACGAAGATCACCCAGAGATTATTAATCTAATTCTGCCACCACGTTCTCCTGATTTGAATCCGATGAAAACCTTTGGACAATAATGATTAACGAATGGGAGCAACGCAATGAAAGAACATTTGAAGCACTTTTAGCTCACACGAGGAATAGTTGGGAGAGCTTACGCCGAACACTAAACATTCCCTACAATCTGGCCTCTTCTATGCCGCAACGATTGCAAGAAATTATTGATGTTGGAGGAAGCTGTACGAAATATTGATGTTAAAGCCATGACGTAAATGTGTATCGAATATATATTTATGTTAATATAGAATTTTATTATATTTTTATGTTTGACATCTATAAAAGTATATATTGTGACCATGAAAGAACTTTACTTATCCTTAGTTAGAATCTTTTCTTGCAATGTCTACGCTCGTATAGATGATAATATATGCATTGTTGAAACAAACTATGAAAAGATAATAGTTTCAGAAAAAAAAAAAAAACTGGCAACATCGAGGTCATCACATGTTTATGGGAATTGTCATATGATATGCTACCAATAAACTCTTATATACTACTATATACAGTATACTATATTACGTAATAATTACGATGAACAAATCAAATGCAAATTTCTCTGATTCACGGCCAACCAGTCTTGCTTTAGACTAATGACTTTCATAAGATGGAATAGGTTTAACATACTTCGCTTAATAGGTTACCACTTAAAACAATGGATAAACTATCTATTAGTGAGAGGACCGTGACTTCCTCGAAATGCGAGCGCGTGAGAGGTTCACTGAGGAATTTGGTCATTAGATTCTTCACGTAGGATATGTATCACAAACAACAATATTGACAACAATTCCCAACAATTACTTAATATCAATAATTGCATTTGAGCAAATAATTTAGACCTGCGTCAAAATAACTTGGGTATCTTGCCATGATTTGGGATATTTGCCGAATTAGTCGTTCTCTATAGTCTACAGTATATATTGAGACGGTATAATGTAATGCCCAGCTAATATTATGATGACTAGGATTGCTCCATAACCATCCCAACATCCCGAAACTTGCTCATTCTGCTTCTTAATCATTCGTATTTTAAACACTAAAATGTAGCAAAAGTGATCTAATAATGGACGTCATTGATTGGGTTAGAGCAGTTATGTGCACCAATCCGAGCACACCTCCGCTGCCATAAGGACCGCCCATTTTATACCTAACAGACTAGCTTGGGACGAGACAGAGGCGTGAGACTTCTTGTAAGCACTGCACATCATCGATGGGAACTTTCGTAAACAATGAATCAACATCAAAACTAAGCATTCTTCCCCGTTTTAAATCTAAGGACATAACTTTATTAATAAAATCATAGGAATTAGTGATGTGCGAACCAGAAAATTTACCAACTAATGGGGACAATTTATCTGCAAGAAATTTAGATAACTTGTAACTAAAGGAACCCTTGTGTGAAATAAGAGGACGGAGCGGTATATTATTATTATGGGTTTTGGGTAAGCCATAAATATGGGGGAGTTTGGGGTTAATCTGTAGAAATCTTTTAGGGTTAATCGCCGGGACATCTTTTAATAAGTTCTTGTTAGTAATGTTGAATTCAGTAGAAAGACGCTTTAGGGGGAACGATCTCAATTTGGTGTAGGTGAATTCATTACTAAGTAATGGTTCCATTTTCTGTTTATAATCGCACTTGTCCAAAATAACCACAGTGTTACTTTTGTCCGCTTTAGTAACAAATATTGTTTCATTCTTCTTGAGCTTGTCCAAAGCTAATCGAAATCTTTCAACTCAATGGTGGGCATCGAATAGTGGGCATCGAAAATGTTGTGGAAATAAACTCCGTCTATTAGTGTGGGTTTTATTATCACTCTTAGAAGCTGTTTTGGAAAGAGTATATGTGATTTTTCCAGGAACGATCACGAGGAAAGGAAACGCCAAGAATGTTAAGAGAAGAGGAAGGATTGAGTTGTGTTGTTGAAGGGAAGGGGATATTCGCGTGGAAGATTGTGACGAGTAGAAAGATAGAGGAACTGAATTTTTGAGGCATTGAGAGCCATAAGGTTTTCTCTGCCCTCAATCAGATATAGCAGAAAGATCAGAGGTCAGGTGTCCCATAGCCGTCCCACGCGAATCATGGAGTGACTGCTGTGAGGGACGCTTTAGGAAGCGGGTGGAGAAGTGAAGAGTGGAATCATCGGCATTGGAGTGAATAGGACAAGAATTGCGAATTAAAAGATCATTAATAAATAAAAGGAAAAGAGTGGGTGACAGGACAGAAACACCAGGAAAACCACTGTTTATCTTTAGGAGAAGAACAGTGGCAATCTACAGCCGCAGCTATAGATTGGCCAGAAAGGAAATTAGGCACAGATACTGTAGAAGGAGAGAAACTGATGGAGGGCAGTTTCGAAAATAAAGATTTGTGCCACACTCTATCAAACGCTTTTGATATGTCTAGCGCAATCGCAATGGTAAAAGTTTCACCAAAATCCCGAAAGGAGGATGATCAAGAGTCAGAGAGATACGCAAGATCGTCAGTAGAGTGTCCTTTGGGGAACCCATGCTCACGATCTGAAAGGAGATTAAGGATAGATTCAAAACTTTGGAAAGGCAAGAAATCAAAGCACTTGGACAATAGTTAGAGGGTTGAGAGCGGTCACCCTTCTTTTGGATAGGCTGAATGAAAGCGAAGTTCCAGCTGGAAGTTAAAGTACCAGATAAGAGACAAAGACGAAAGAGTTTGCCTCGGCAGGGTGTCAACACCGAAGTACAGTTCTTGAGAACAACAGGAGGAACATCATCAGGACCTACGCCTTCCTAGAGGTGAGCCCAGATAGGGCAGAAAAAACATATTTAGAAGAGATTCTAACTTCAGATATAATAAGGTCAGAGTGGGGAAGAGATGGAAGAACAGCACCGGAATCGTCGAGGATTGAATTGTAAGCGAAAGTTTGAGCGAAGAGTTCAGCTTTGTTAGGAGAAGAGGCGGCAATTGAGCCATCGGAATGGAACAGAGGAGGGAAAGAAGAGGAAGTAAAGTTGTTGAAGAGATTCTTAGCTAGATGCCAGAAAGACCGAGAAGAATTAGAATTGGATTGGTTTCGTAAGTACGAATACGCGAAAGTTCTAAATTTTGAAGTTCACATAATGAAAACAGATACTATATATTTTCAGTCTAAAGTCCGAAAGCCTGAGATTAATTTTTAATTTAAATTAACCGATTAATTGATTGGAGTATTTTAACTGCAGTGAATGGCACAAAGGTTTTTAATTTCATCGAAGACGCGAATGTCACGAAGAAAGCCAAGGAGTTTTCGGATATCGAATAGTTGTGAGTCTTTCAAAGTAGCCCAGATAGAGCTTTAAATTGGTCTGAAATAACGACAATAACATCTGGAAATTTAAGCCGCAACCAAGAAGTGATGGACGATGACTGATACGAATGGGTGTACCTGATGTGTCCTCTTCCCCGTCTACTCAGTTCTTTTTGAGTTGACTGGTTGAACAAAATTTAATTTGTTTACTTACAAGATCGTAACTAAAAGCACGACCCTAACTATTTTGTGCCCTCTGTCAATAATGACAGCATGTGTTCCAAAGTTCGAGACTTAATGACCGAAAAGACGTCACTCAAAGGAGAACAGTTTTCTGAACGATTTGTCCATGGAGGAGGCCTGTTCGACATTTGCATTCGCACCTTCGTTTTCTGAGATGCCTTCATGGGCAGGAGTTCAGCAGAAACGTGTTTCCTTTTCCTGGTTATGAGATAAGACTAAAGCTGAGTGGACTGCACAATCGGATGACGTGGATGAAAAAAGTTTTGGTATAGGAAACACTCAGAATTGGGATGAACTAAAAAGTGTCTATATATCGGGATGTCATCAAATTTTCTGAGGATGGGAAGCAATTCAACCGTATCGAGAGGGCTGGAGGAAATTTTAAACTCCCAAGAACTGTAATCTACTCCACATTAAGTCTTTCAATCAACTATATAAAAATAGGTGTACATCCTGAGTAGAAGTATGCAATGTTCTGGTGTGGGACTTTAATGATTACTTGATCGATGTAGGGTAAAATTAATATTAGTGTATCTATTTTAAAATGTTTTTCTTATCAACTATATTTCTGTAGTACTGGAAACATTTACCATATATTTGTAATAGTTACGCTGTACAGTATAGAGATTTATGTCGATAATGTAGTTACATAAAAGCGTTCGCTGAAAAAATAAAATTTGAAAAAGGAAACCAAAATTACTTTTCATTTGTTTTGGAACCTTATTTTCTGGACGAACAGTATTTCAAAACAAACGAAATTACTAATTAGTAATTCTGTTTTTTAGTGAGGGGCACATTAAAATATATTTTCGGCGAACTTCTTTCCGCAACTGTACCAACGTTCGAAAAATTTAAACTCCGAAAGGCTCCTTCCTTTTTGACTCTTTCGACTGTCCGCTATAATATAAGCAGAGTAAAAATATTTTTAGTTAATTTCTTCCAAAATATAAAATAATAATAAATAATGTACACTTACGATAAACTGTTCAGTGTCATTAGTGAGACTGAGGATATTCTGATATCCGTAAGGATCTCTACACGTCTTAATTCCTTCCTCCGTGCAAGGATTTTCTAACCTGCATTAAAGAAAAAGTGAAAGTTTTAAGGGTTTTAAGGATGTCCTAAATTAAGGAGATAAAAGTACATGATGATAAATTTAAATAAAGACAAAGACCTATTATGTGAAATAGCAATCGATGACGATTTTCCAAAAATATAATGAAACTGACTTTATTTTGTTTGCATATTTTTTTCAATTTATTTATGATCTATACATACATACATATACTATATATACACCGGGTGGTTACAAATGATCTTTCAGATTTTAAACATTTATTATGAAAAAACTAATAAAGCCACAGCGAAAAGCAAAATATACAAATAAAGAAGAACTCAAAAAGTTTTATTTACAAGCTACTGAAGTTCAATATGAGCTCCTTTTGTGGCTTCTATTGAGGTTACAACATTCCTGAATGAGCAATTGCCTGATCGTTGGATCAGACGTGGGGGTCCCATTCCTTGGCCGGCTCGTTCACTCGATCTATCCCTCCTTGACTTCTTCCTCTGGGGCTATGTAAAAAATTAAGTTTTTGTTCCACCAATGGCAACAACTTTGGAACATTTAAAGGAAAGGACACGTGAGGCTGTTAGAAAAGTTCAATATGATACGCTACAAAATGTATGGAGGGAAACAGAATACCGCTTTGATGTCTGCAGAGCCACAAAAGGAGCTCATATTAAACTTCAATAGCTCTTAAATAAAACCTTTTTAGTTCTTCTTTATTTGTATATCTTGCTTTTCGCTGTAGCTTTGTTAGTTTTTTCATAATAACTGTTTAAAATCGGAAAGATCATTTGTAATCACCCGATGTAATAATATTCATGAAGCTGATTATTTTGAAAAAACTATTATTAAAGAAAAAGTGAAAGTTTTAAGGATGTCCTAAATTAGAGAGAATAGGTAAAATATTTTTCGATTTAGTGGGCAGAGAAATAAAAACCGGCACTACAAAACCCATTTTTTATACCGATTTCTTTTCCATATTTTAATGAAAAATGCCTATAAAAACAGAGTGTTTTCATTGTCTGTTCATCATAAGTAACAACCAAATTAAATAACAATAAATAACTTCAACGAATCTTTAAAAATTTGGTAACTCGTGGTCAGTCAAGATACCACTTTAAAACTTCGAAACTGTTTAACACATTTTTCGCAAAGATAAAAGGTCAGAGAAACCTTTGAAGCTACAGTGACAGAGAAGAACAGTTATTAATAGTTGCCGTTTACGGGACACACGTTATGTGAGAAATACGACATACGAAGTCATGCGTGTAACGGCAAGTATGACATTAATATGATATTACAAATTTCGCTGAAAATACGGTTGCAGAGTCGTTCGTTTGCAGTATCTGTGTGTGTGTGTGTGTGTGTGTGTGTGTGTGTGTGTGTGTGTATACAGATAAATACAGATACAGTTTGTAAAATACTTACCAAGAACTATGAGTATTTACAAAAGGGAGCATAACTTTATCTAAGAATGACCCAAACCCGAGTTTCAAATTTGGTGAGAGTGTTTTAAGTTCCGTCGCCAAATCATCCGCCAATTTTATAATAGTTTCTTTGTCTTGTTCCATACTTTTAGACATGTCCATCAAATAATACAGCTCCAGGAAGTATCCTCGCACGTACTTAAAACTTACATTCAGTGTCTCGGGGATCCCTTCCAAATATATTGAGAACCATTAGTAAAATTTAAATAAATAAATAAATAAATAATATAAATCTCTTTAAATCTCTGAAGATGAATAGTAAACAATTTATTATTTACTGTAGTTATTTAAGCATATAAAATACAAAGTTAAAAAAACTAAAATCAAGATTAGTACTTTGAATTTATGTGTGTGTATATATATATATATATGATGAATAAAACCACGAAGGAAAGGAAACACAAAATGGTGCTCAAGCGCTTTCGTCTAATGACATCCTCAGGAACACTGAAGTATATAAAAAGGTTAAGCCTATATATAGGTTACAGAAAGAAAAAAAGAAAAATAAATAACATACATACACACACAACACATATATATATATATATATATATACATACATATCTATATATACAAATACAACATACATACATACATACATACATATATATACAATAAACAGAGAAGTAAAAATAATAAAAAATTAAAAATTAAAACCTTAAAGGATTACCAATGAGGCGTACAGATTGTAAGGAAAAATATCGATTTTTAGCACAAGATCAAATGGATTATAAAAATACAAATTTATACTGGGACTCTGCCGGGTTTTAACACAATGCTGCCTATGGTCAGGTTTCGATATATATAAAAAAAAATAAAATAAAATGCAAATTAAAAGTTAATCGATTTTTAGCACAAGATCAAATGGATTATAAAAATACAAATTTATACTGGAACTCTGTCCGGGTTTTAACACATTTCTGCCTATGGTCAGGTTTCGATATATATAAAAAAATAAAATGCAAATTAAAAGTTAATAAAGTAGAAGACAAGTTTACCAAAGATTTAATGTTTTACACTTCTTATCTAAGTCTGCTTTAAAGGAATTCAACATAACAGGATCGAGTTGAAAAAGACCTTTGCTTATGTTGAAGTTATTTGAAAGTTGGATAATGGCAGACTCAAGAATATTTCTATTAACAATGTTGCTTGAATGGAATAAAACTGAAGCATTATTCCAATCAATACAGTGGGCTAACTCTGACAAATGGACAAAAAGGGCACTGGACAACTGTCCTGTTCTAACGGAGATGGGGAGCTCCATATTACTAAAGCAGACAAGGCTAACACCATAGTTATTATGGACAAAGTGGACTACATCGGAAAGATGAACGAGCTTCTCCAGGACCCCGCCACATACACCAAACTTAGGAAGAACCCGCAGGATGACGTCATCAAATCATTTAATAGTGGCTTGAAACGCCTTCTCAAAGATCATAAGAACTTAATTCCGCTTTTCATGTCCACTTCACCTGCTCTGCCCTACCTTTACGGTCTTATTAAAACCCACAAACCTGGTAACCCTATGCGCCCTATTATTAGCTCGGTGGGCTCTATTACTTATAAACTCTCCAAATGGCTTGTCAAAGTCTTGTCCCCCATTCTCGGAACTATCTCTGATTCACATGTAAAAAATTCCATGGATCTTACGGAAAAATTGAATAATGTACGTACTGAAACTAACGATAAATTGATTAGTTTTGATGTTTGTTCATTGTTTACAAAAGTGCCGATTGACGATATGCTTGACTTTCTCTCCCAAGAATTACATAAGTATGACCTGCCACTACCTTCACACATTGTTTTGGAACTCATTAAGCTTTGCATCAAAGACTGTAAATTCACTTTCAATAACGAGTATTATCAACAAGTTTTTGGGATGGCTATGGGCAACCCCTTATCGCCCCTCCTCTCCAATATTTATATGGAGTTTTTCGAAATTACCTATATTCCGAGAATCCTGGGGGTTGGCATCCCTTGGTTGCGGTACGTCGACGATATTTTGTGTATCTGGCCCATGAATCGTGACCTGGATAGCTTCCTCCTTCAGTTAAATGATCAAGTCCCCTCCATTAAGTTTACTTTAGAAGTTGAGCAAGACAATTCAATCCCATTTTTGGATGTGCGTGTACATAGGGAAAGCCCAGGTTTTAAGTTTAGTATCTATCGGAAAACGACAAACAATTTGTCCTACGTACACTTTTACTCGGGACATGATACCCCCATTAAGAAGGCCATATTTTCATCAATGTTTCTCCGCGCCCTTAGGATCGCCAGTCCGGAATACATCGATGCCGAATTGGAAAAAATCAACGGTATTGGAAGTGATTTGTGTTATCCATCTGCGTTTATGGAATCTTGTCTCAACAAGGCAAAACGAACTTTCTATCGTGTCAATATTAACACTCGTACTTTGTCAAAAAATATTTTAGTACTTCCATTTTTCCCGGGCTTTTTAGGCATTGCTAATGTACTTAAACTTTTGGATATTAATGTAGTATTTTCATATAACAATATTGTGAAAAATATCATAGTAAAAAATAGCCCTACCAATAATTCAGGCATTATCTATAAAATTGGTTGTAAACAATGTGATTCCTTTTACATAGGTCAGACGGGAAAGGATTTGCACACACGTATAAAACAGCATCAATATTCCGTTAGAACAGGACAGTTGTCCAGTGCCCTTTTTGTCCATTTGTCAGAGTTAGCCCACTGTATTGATTGGAATAATGCTTCAGTTTTATTCCATTCAAGCAACATTGTTAATAGAAATATTCTTGAGTCTGCCATTATCCAACTTTCAAATAACTTCAACATAAGCAAAGGTCTTTTTCAACTCGATCCTGTTATGTTGAATTCCTTTAAAGCAGACTTAGATAAGAAGTGTAAAACATTAAATCTTTGGTAAACTTGTCTTCTACTTTATTAACTTTTAATTTGCATTTTATTTTTTTATATATATCGAAACCTGACCATAGGCAGAAATGTGTTAAAACCCGGACAGAGTTCTAGTATAAATTTGTATTTTTATAATCCATTTGATCTTGTGCTAAAAATCGATTAACTTTTAATTTGCATTTTATTTTATTTTTTTTTATATATATCGAAACCTGACCATAGGCAGCATTGTGTTAAAACCCGGCAGAGTCCCAGTATAAATTTGTATTTTTATAATCCATTTGATCTTGTGCTAAAAATCGATATTTTTCCTTACAATCTGTACGCCTCATTGGTAATCCTTTAAGGTTTTAATTTTTAATTTTTTATTATTTTTACTTCTCTGTTTATTGTATATATATGTATGTATGTATGTATGTATGTATTTGTATATATAGATATGTATGTATATATAATATATATATATATGTGTGTGTGTGTGTATGTATGTTATTTATTTTTCTTTTTTTCTTTCTGTAACCTATATATAGGCTTAACCTTTTTATATACTTCAGTGTTCCTGAGGATGTCATTAGACGAAAGCGCTTGAGCACCATTTTGTGTTTCCTTTCCTTCGTGGTTTTATTCATCATAAATATTTTTCACGTGTTACCTTCGTGAAATAATTTTCATATATATATATATATATATATATATAATATTTAGGAGAAATCCAATGACAAGGAGAAATGTAAATGCCATGAAAAGTCTTCTTTAATGCGCAACGTTTCGAGCAATACGCTCATCTTCAGGCTGTTTAATAACAATGTGAAATTAAAATCAATATTGAATGAAAAACAAAACAGAAAATTTCTATAACCTATTCATAAAGACAAATTTTAAAAGACTGAGAAAAGAGGGTTAAATTCTAAGTTATACAGATTTACATATAAAAATTAAGAAGCTATTTTTAAATACATATAGTAAATGTGAAATTAATACACTGGAAAAATTAACAATAGTACACTGGAATAATGAAACTAACTAACCTTACACTGCAGTTTCCGAGGCTAACTGATTGAGCAGAGGCAATACGGGAAAAAACAAGAGATGGCGAGGGCGATTGGGGAAGGGGGGATTATAAGGAATTGGGGAAGGAGGAGGGATCATAGCAAATTGAGGGGGACGGCAGATGAGTCAACATTCAGACTAGGGGACAATGTTTTAATGAAAAGCGATTCCAAAATTCTTAGTGAGTTGGGACAAGTATTACAACCAAGAATTTTAAAATTGTCTAAAGTGACATCTGTTTTACATTTTATGCTGTGTTCGCGAATACTCGAAGCTTCTTTAGTTTTTAGAATTTTACCTGTTCGGCCACTTATTCCCATATGCGAATAAAATCTAGCCCTGAGAGAGCGAACAGTGCTGCCAATGTAATTCCCAAGGAGACACCTAGGGCAGGTAAATAAATATACAACACCGCTACGCAACGAGTCAGGGGTTCGATCCTTCGCTGAGAAAAAGCTACCTAAAGACGTTTTATTAATAAATATGATGCGGAAATCAGTATGATAAAAAAATTTCCTTAACAATTTTGTAAATTTAAGCTTAAATTCCTTATTCAAAGGACCCATTTCAGGTACCAAGAAATATTTTATATCCTTCGGCACTGTAATACATGGAAGTTGAGGGCTATAAACATTATTTAAGAAGGATCTAATTAGTTTGTCTGCATATTGAACAGGAAAACTATTATTAGTAAAGTATGATCTTAGATTAAATTCATCATTAAGTAAGGTAAAACTAGAGGTCAAATTATATCCTCTGAACAGGAGAGTTTTAATACAAGACATCTTATAGTTGAAATCAGTAAAACTAAAAAAATTCATGCCCAAACCAGTGAAAGTGGGTTTCCTGTAAACTGATGTAGTAATAGAATCACCGTTTTTCGAAATTAAAAGATCTAAGAAGGGGAGGGAGCCATTTTGCTCAGTTTCAAATATATAAGCCTTCGTTTTTTCTTTACTTTGAAAAATTTTTCAATGGCTTGAAAAATGTTCCCCATGTGGGTGAATTCAATAATTTCAAATGTCAGTTCTCAAATTTAACTCAAGAATTTTTTCATAAACTTAGAAATCTTAAATTTCAATCTTTCATATTTAGGAAGAGTGATTTGCAGTGTATTAAGAATTTGGCAAAGAACCAGGAGATTGTTGTGACTAGACCAGACAAGGGTAACGGAGGAGTGGTTATTTTGAATAAATCGGACTACATAAACAAAACTAATGAAATCCTAAGTGATCTTACTAAATTCAAACAAATTCTAGAACCTGTCAATAAAGTCATTGTAAGGTTAGAAGACCAGGTTAATAGATTTCTGTCGCGACTAAAGTCTTTAAAGATAATAAAAAATGATACTTACTCTCAGTTGTTCGCATCTGGTGCTAATCTCGCTCAATTATACTGTCTGCCTAAAATCCATAAAGCTGGAACACCTCTCCGTCCTATTTTAGCTTCGTATAACTTACCCACCTTTCAATTGGCAAAATTTGTTGTTCGTCTCCTGTCCCCCTTTGCGAAAAATGCTTACACTATAAATAACTCGTTTGAATTCCAAAAAGACCTCCTTGGAAAAAACTTCGATTCAAAAAAGTTTTTTGTCAGTTTTGATGTAAAGTCGCTTTTCACAAATGTACCTGTATCTGAAACTATTGCCATTATTTTAGATAGGGTTTTTAGCTCAGTTGATAATTTTCATGGTTTTTCATTGTCTCATTTTAAGGAACTTTTAGAATTGGTCTTCAAACAATGCTATTTCACTTTCAACAATAAGGTTTACCAACAAATTGATGGAGTAGGGATGGGATCACCTGTCGGACCGTTAGCAGCTGATTTTTTTATGACTCATTTAGAAAGTGTAATTTTTAGACAATCTCCCACTCATCTCAAGCCAATTTTCTATCGACGCTTCGTTGATGATTCGATAGCAGTCTTTGATAATGCGGTACAAGCGCAACAATTCTTTAACTTCCTAAATTCTTTGCACCCCAATATAACGTATACAATGGAAACTGAGCAAAATGGCTCCCTCCCCTTCTTAGATCTTTTAATTTCGAAAAACGGTGATTCTATTACTACATCAGTTTACAGGAAACCCACTTTCACTGGTTTGGGCATGAATTTTTTTAGTTTTACTGATTTCAACTATAAGATGTCTTGTATTAAAACTCTCCTGTTCAGAGGATATAATTTGACCTCTAGTTTTACCTTACTTAATGATGAATTTAATAATCTAAGATCATACTTTACTAATAATAGTTTTCCTGTTCAATATGTAGACAAACTAATTAGATCCTTCTTAAATAATGTTTATAGCCCTCAACTTCCATGTATTACAGTGCCGAAGGATATAAAATATTTCTTGGTACCTGAAATGGGTCCTTTGAATAAGGAATTTAAGCTTAAATTTACAAAATTGTTAAGGAAATTTTTTTATCATACTGATTTCCGCATCATATTTATTAATAAAACGTCTTTAGGTAGCTTTTTCTCAGCGAAGGATCGAACCCCTGACTCGTTGCGTAGCGGTGTTGTATATTTATTTACCTGCCCTAGGTGTCTCCTTGGGAATTACATTGGCAGCACTGTTCGCTCTCTCAGGGCTAGATTTTATTCGCATATGGGAATAAGTGGCCGAACAGGTAAAATTCTAAAAACTAAAGAAGCTTCGAGTATTCGCGAACACAGCATAAAATGTAAAACAGATGTCACTTTAGACAATTTTAAAATTCTTGGTTGTAATACTTGTCCCAACTCACTAAGAATTTTGGAATCGCTTTTCATTAAAACATTGTCCCCTAGTCTGAATGTTGACTCATCTGCCGTCCCCCTCAATTTGCTATGATCCCTCCTCCTTCCCCAATTCCTTATAATCCCCCTTCCCCAATCGCCCTCGCCATCTCTTGTTTTTTCCCGTATTGCCTCTGCTCAATCAGTTAGCCTCGGAAACTGCAGTGTAAGGTTAGTTAGTTTCATTATTCCAGTGTACTATTGTTAATTTTTCCAGTGTATTAATTTCACATTTACTATATGTATTTAAAAATAGCTTCTTAATTTTTATATGTAAATCTGTGTAACTTAGAATTTAACCCTCTTTTCTCAGTCTTTTAAAATTTGTCTTTATGAATAGGTTATAGAAATTTTCTGTTTTGTTTTTCATTCAATATTGATTTTAATTTCACATTGTTATTAAACAGCCTGAAGATGAGCGTATTGCTCGAAACGTTGCGCATTAAAGAAGACTTTTCATGGCATTTACATTTCTCCTTGTCATTGGATTTCTCCTAAATATTAAATTGAAGCTCTGTAGAAGCAACCCGCATGATTATATATATATATATATATATATATATATATATATATATATATATATCTCGGGTTGGCAGAAAAAAGGGAGACCTCGAACTTTGGCTGTAAAATCCAAAGTTATGGTCAGATTTCAATAATTTTTTTCATACCCTACAACTAAGTAAATTTCCTATACAGTGAGCGGATTTCAAAGAAAACTAATGAAAATTACGGTTTATTGAACATTTATTTATGCCACTGGAAATTCTCCATTTACACTACTACTGCATTGTATGTGCAGATAAAAAGTTACAAAGTACTCACATATGGTGCTACCTTGATGTTAAAAAACTGCTCGATATGTTTACCACGAACTTCTACAACCTTTTTTAGTCTAGGACGGAACTCATCTATGGCTTTATTGACTTGTTCTTGTGGTAGCTCATCCCATTTTTCAAGAAGAAGCTGTCGTAAATGAGCGACATTTCTTACTTTGACCCGATAAATTCTCTGTGGCAAATTTTCCCAAAGGTCGTAATCGACAGGATTTAAATGAGGATTGTTTGGTGACCAAATTTAATACCTTTATCTGGTATTCTTTTGATATCTCCTGTTTTATTGATTTTCTTGAGAAGCTTATCCAAACCTCCTGCAGTTGGCTTACGTTAATTAAAATAGCTTTAATTAACTTGAACCTCTGATTAGCAAGAGTTTTCTGGAATATTCGCCATAAATCCAATTTCTCAGCTAAAATGCTAAAAGATGGCATACAAACCATAAAATTACCTAGTACTAACATACTAAAATTTCATGGTTTTATGTACCGTATTTGCCAAGATATGAAGGATTTAAAAGATCTCCCTATTTTTTTGGCGACCCGATATATATATATATATATATATATTATATAAAGCAAACAACCACAGGGAAAAGGAAACAAAAACACGAAATCCGGGCGCTTTCGTGATATATTCACATCTTCAGGGAAGAAGTGAATATATCACGAAAGCGCTCGGATTTCGTATTTCTTTTTTCCTTTTCCATATGGTTGTTTGCTTATTAATAAGATCACGTGTTATTCTGTGATTTTACTGCATATATATATATATATATATATATATATATATGTGTGTGTGTGTGTGTGTGTGTGTGTGTGTGTGTGTGTGTAAGGTGGTTCAAAATAATGTAGACACATTTCGAGATTATTTATTTTGGATACTAATTGCACTTAATAAGCAAAAACTTTACTATTAGTGGCTGGCCAAAAACTGAAAAGTCCTCTAGGAAAAACTTAACGGCGTTTTTTGTTAATAGCTGGCACCCACCTTAGATAAGTAGTATTGAGGATGCCAAACAAGATGTGGGTGGATGCCACTCTCAATTTTGGGTATGAAGGTCCCATACAAGGTTACAAAAGTCAAATTCTGAAAAATTCCGAATTTTTGCATTTCACTAGTGGCTCTATGTAACAACGTGTTTAAAGGTGTATCATTAGCACATAAAGCATATTTTTGTGATTTTATGGATAATAATTAATGTAACTATGACTTTGGATGTCTTTATTTCCATTAAAACTACATTTAGCATGCTGGTTGAGTGCGCATGTGCCTACTACTACCATAGTACAAGTCATAGCATACTTTCACATGATGAATATTTCAATGCACTGGCTGGCCAGACATTGGTTTGGTATATGCAATTAAAAGAGTGCAGACAGTGCCAGCTGGTAAAATAATAATAATAATAATACTGCTAAAGGATAGGTATGTTTCGAATTGTTTCAATATATCTGTGGCTACTACGTACTGCCATTCCCACGTGTCTTTGCAGATAGGGAGCTCATCAGCAATGGACCCTGTAGCTGTCATCAAGCGCAAGAGGAAACGTCAGGATGTCAGTGAGGATTGTTGCTTCTTCTGCCAAAGCAGCGCTGGTGACCTGCGCACAGCATCAGCAGAAGGAAAAGCAAGAACTATGACTGTGGGCGATGAGAGAAAGAACCTGGGAGATACCTACTATCTTCATGTTTTACAAAGACTGGAAAGTCATTCCAAGGATGATTTCAATGCATTGGAACTCAAGTGGCATAAATCATGCTACTCTTTATTCACCTCTGAAGGCAAACTCAAAAGGCTGCGAAGTCAGCAGCAGACCATGGGTGCATCGGCGACCACAAAAAGTGCAGGCTCTCAGGCTTTTCCCCCAAAGCGTAGACGTTCAACACCAGTGATTGACTGGACCCTCCTGCATGTTTTGCCAAAAGAAGACCACAAAGAAACTGCACAGGGCGGAGACAATGGAGAAGTAAGATGACTTGATCCAGCGTGCCAAACACGACCCTGTCATGAGCATACCGTTGTCAGCGGTGAGTGATGTGATTGCAGTTGAAGGCTGCTATCATCTGGCATGTTTGATGACACTTGAGAGACGTACTAGAAAACAAGCGGTGTCAGAGGAGCAGTAAGGGCCTGAAAATGAGTGCATGGCGAAGCTGTGCAAAGACTTGACAGTAGGCCTGTCTCGTGGTCACCGATACGACATGGGAGACGTCTGGATACGAGAGTATGTGTAATGGCACTGGCATCACCGTGAAATATTCCAGGAGAACAACGTTCTACGAAGATGTTCAAAGGATGCCCTGGATACAAACAAGGCTGACCTAGCCTTGTTTCTGTCTAATGTCATCACTGAGAAGGGCAGAGATCTTCAAGAAAGATGTCAGCTGGTGACAGGGGGTGGCTTCTCTGAAGCCACTGAAGTACGGTCAACCAGGCGACATGACGTTCCACTGCATAGCAACCATGAAGAGGCCGACACCAGACTCATCCTTCACTCATGTGATGCAGCGTCCCAGGACTATGAACGAATACTGGTAGTGTACAGAGATACTGATGTAATGGTGCAGCTGATTCACTTCGTTTGCACCAAGGTCGCTGAAGTGTGGATGCTGTGCGAAACGGCCAAGAACCGAAACTGCTATCCCGTGCACGATGTATTCAAGAGTTTGTCGCCCCCAGTCAGGGACAACCTGGTCAGCTTCCACGCTTTGACCGGGTGTGACAGTCTCGTCCTTCAGTGGTCATGGAAAAAAGAAGTGTTGGAAGGTGTTCAGTGACCACCCACTCCTGCTGCACGCCATTGTTCGAGATGTGGATATCGCAGATGTTGAGAAGTTTGTGTGTCATTTGTATGGCACCCCGGAACAACACACAGTTGATGACGCCAGAGTTCACCTTTTTGGGAATGCCAAGAAGACTCTGGAAATGCTCCCACCGACAAAGGATGCCCTGGAGCACCACGCCAAGCGGGCAAACTATCAGGCCAAGATATGGCTCCAGGCTGACAAAGAGCACGTAGATGTTGAAGATCCGGTGGACACTTCAGCCTAGAAGTTGGAAGATGGGAGCCTCCTACCAGTGTGGACAAGACTTCCTCCAATCCCTGAAGCCTGCCTGGAGCTTGTTGCTTGTGGTTGCAAGAAAAAGTGCAAGACAACTAGATGCAACTGCTTCAGGAAAAGGATGAAATGTACGACAGCTTGTGGTTGTGACGACAGCGGTTGCTGTAACCCAGCTGGACAGTAGATCTATGTCTCTCTTCCGGGCTGAAATCGAGAGAAGCTGGAATGTGCTGTAAGGAACTACTAACACTGTTCTTAAGTGATTGCAATCCACACAATTGTGACTGTCAGTGCAGCATTTCGGTGCTGTTCATCAAGAAACGTGAACTTGTAGATGTTACTGGTGTGTAAACTGTATAGTTATGGGGTTATATTTACTGTTTTGTGATTTAGTTGTGATAATTCTGTTACTGTGAGTACTTAATTTATACCATCAAACTTACTGGGCACTAATGTTAAAATAAATTGTTTTGACAGACTTGCTCAATGTTTTTTCGCCAATTAAAATAAAAAATCACAAATTTTTAGCACAATTTCGGTCGTGATTAACTTGAATTTGACCTTGAGTTGGTAATTCGGATTACCAACTCATGTGTCATCATGCTTCTTTATCACTAAGTGTGGCAAAATGAAACATTTGGTCAAACCAATTGGCTCAGAATATTTTTTTTTAATTAAAATTAGAAAATATCATTTTTTTGCACAGTTTGACCTCGAAAATGACCGTCAAAGCCAAAAGCGAGAGTGGCATCCACCTGCATTTTATTCCTCATCCACAGGTACATTGATTTAGCATGGGTGCCAGCTATTAACCAAAAACGCCGTTCAAAGTCGATTTTTTAAATTTTGGCCGGTCCACTATATGTGTATAATTAAGCATGTAAAAACATTTAAATCATTTTATGTTAAATGTTCAAAATGTCCACCATTTACACACAACATGCGGCTCAACGTCCCAGAACAGATTGGCATACAATAGTGTTCGTCTTAGTTGAGATTTTGCGTACTTCCAAAACAATCGCTTGTCTATAAGTGTTGCACATGTTGTGGGCTAGTGCCATTCAGGTATTACCCTCAAAATCCGACACCTCTTGATTAGAAAGTGAGGGCGTTAGTCACTACACTATGACGTACATGGTCATGCATGCTATTCCATTTATAGAATCTCATCGTTGGCACCAGATAATTTGAATGAAATATTGGAGTGCAGGAGGGTTAACACGAAAAATGCCTCTGGACGCGAAAGCGTTATGCGTTTCATCTGTTGTTTCAACGCATTACATGTTGTGTTAACTCTTATCCTGTCATAGTTTAATGGCTAATGCCCTCACTTTCTAATCAAGAGGTGTTGGGTTCGAATCCTGGTAGGGGCATAGTTTTTTTCATGAACTATATATATCAGGTGTGTGTCGCTAAACTTATGTTTATGTATCATATCAGTTTATTATAAACATAAATTATTTTAAAATGTAAAGCGTAAATTTGTGTACCTGGCATCAGTTTCATTGCAGCCAACTGAGGTTTAATCTGAATTATCTTCTGTTGGTTGTTGTTCGTAGATTTAGGATCCGAGAAGGGTTCATCTTGTATGACATTCACCTCGTTTGAAGGACGATAGACACGTTCTTCGCCGCACCATCTTCTCCATTCATTTACGTAATCGTTGTCGGTTAAACATCTTGAGTAACTTGATATGTTTAACTCCTGCAAGACATTTAATACGATGTTATTCGAAGTTACAAAATAAAAAAATATTTTATTTAGCCTACGAACAAACTAAAAATGTAACTGGATTAAGTTTGTAGAATAATACATAAACGACAACAGTTTCTGTACGCGACATTCTGAATACAAGTTGCGCTTTTTAATATTTCTTATAATAATAATAATAAAAGGCCATTCAGTTTTCAATAATCGCTTCCCATTTCATTCCTCGTCCAAGAATTAGAAATCAGAAAGGATTACTGCCAGTAGTATGTGTGCATTTGGGTAGAGAGATGGGAATAATTTGAGAGTTTCCCCATTGATTTCCTCACCTCCGTTTATGAGGTACATTTTAACCTAATCACGTCGTGGTCTTTCATGAGAGGTATTTGAAGGTTTAAAAAGAAAAAGAAAAAGAAAAAAAAGAACAAAAAATTTCCCTGACGAGATGCATTTCAGGCCGGGGATACACTGGCGTTCAAAAGTCTGAGTCCACCTTATAATCACCCAATTTATTGTAAATTGTACAAATATATATGATAATTACAACAAAATTTGATATTGTTACATTATTTGCTTCTAAATGTAACTATTATAAATTAGTAAAGAAATTAACAACTTAATGGCATAATCTTATTAATAATCGATATGACCTCCTTTTGCTTTAATGACAGCTTCCACATTTATTAAGCTTCCACATTTATTAAGTTTATTCATTATTATATACTGTATAATAATTTAGGGTTGATCGATTTTACATTTTTTTCGATTTCCATATTCTAATAGAGACAAAAACTTGCGCATGCATGAGAAAATAGCCTCTGCAAAATTTAGCTTAATAGGTAATCATCTTCTGCCCCCGGCAGAGCGATGAAAATCATATTTTAGTAGTCAAAAACGTATTTTTCTTATAATTTTTAAAATATTTCAATATGCATCAAAATTATTCCTAATAACTATAAAGTCGATGAAAAAGACCTCATATGACGTTTTTCCAAGCGCGTTGTCCTACGTTAATATCTTTTGCCCCGGCAACAACGTCAAATGTTGAAAAAATAGGTAATTTATATACATATTTTCAGATCGGCTCTTTGTCTTAAATAATGCATTTATATATTTCCCATAGCATTTATATCGTTGCTTAGGCATGAAATAACACACACGCAAAATTTTATGACTCTAGAGTAATATCTTCTGTCCCCGAGAAAAGTCTAAATGTGGATTATAATTACGTTAATGCGATGTTATAAGTACGATAAGTACTAAGTACAGCTCCTCGCTTGCTAATTTTATAAAATTAGCAACCCAGAACTCACCACGAGGAGGTGGCTGTACGTCGAGTTCCACCCTATCCAGCCCCAACCACCCTTCCTTTGGCTGCATGTCGATTTACATACGGTAATCTTTTTTAGAATCAAATCGTGGAATTTTTGTTCGGGAGTGAAGACGGGAGCGGATGAATCCGTCCCTCTCTTCTATTCCACTTACACTGGCAGAGGCTTCGGTTACTAATTTGATGAGTCTCTCGACCGCTTGAGTATGACAAGGGAATAGTGGGATCAGTCCATCAGGCTGGTCTCCCGTCTCAACAAACTCTTTTATTCGGGTATCAGGTATTGTTTTTGTAACGGGGGGTTCGGTCACCTCAGCCGTTTGCCAGTTGATCATTTCGTAATAGTTTTGACTATCGTAGAGCAGCTCAGGCATGGCGAAGGCTCGAATTTCCCCCGCTGCTGATTGTTTTGATCGTGCTTTTAATATTCTTCTCCATCCCAATTCTCTTATGTGTTGCTCATCGGCATGTAGCATGGAGATCAAAATATTTTCTGGGTGAGCAAAGAAAGAATTTCTACGGAGGACTTTGTTGGCGATTGTCTTAGATCTTTGAGGTTTTTATTTGTTGTTTCAACATCCAAAGTTCCTATTGCCATTTTGCGATCACTTCTTTGGTCGAGTAAAAACTGTTGCTCTTTCAGTGGTACTCGTCGTTCACGAGGGCAGCTGCATTTTGTCAAATCAGGGCATTTACAAGCCGATATGTCAAATAAGGTGGTCTTAGTTGATTTCTTGAAGGCCTCAAGATTTTTCTGTAACGATTCGTTCTTCTTTTTCGCGTTCAGTGATTTGATGATGTTAGCCATTTTATCACGATAACTTTTCAACATTTGATTTATCCGTGCTGTCGAAACTGTTGGAATGGAAGCTAATTTCCACAAGTATTCCAGTCTCTCCGTGACCACAGCGGCGATATCTTTGAATGGAGGTTCCTTCTTTGATGATCTCAACTCAGTTCTCACATGATGGTAGTATTGCATCACATCTTCACATGTGGGAAAACATCGCAAATTCAAATCTTTCCCAGCACCAAATATTGGACACGTAACCGATCTTCTAGTTGTAGCGGTAGCCATCCTGTAAAGATTAAAGAATAATGTATTGTTCTGTTACGCAATAAAATCGAAAAAAACAGTTATGAGAAAAACAAACAAGGATATGAGCAGAGAGATTGAGCACACTGAGGACTCTGAGTGAGGAGCCACACACACACACACACACTGAGGACTCGAGTAGCCAGCTGCAAAATACACACCTGCCTTCGACGCTGTCAAAAGGCAACTGAGGGAACTGCGCAGTGCGTACTGGCGCGTCAGTGGCAGCTGCTGCTGGCAGCACTCACCAGAGATGACCTTTAAACCCTAGCCTAGAGTCATAAAATTTTGCGTGTGTGTTATTTCATGCCTAAGCAACGATATAAATGCTATGGGAAATATATAAATGCATTATTTAAGACAAAGAGCCGATCTGAAAATATGTATATAAATTACCTATTTTTTCAACATTTGACGTTGTTGCCGGGGGCAAAAGATATTAACGTAGGACAACGCGCTTGGAAAAACGATCATATGAGGTCTTTTTCATCGACTTTATAGTTATTAGGAATAATTTTGATGCATATTGAAATATTTTAAAAATTATAAGAAAAATACGTTTTTGACTACTAAAATGTGATTTTCATCGCTCTGCCGGGGGCAGAAGATGATTACCTATTAAGCTAAGATTTTGAAGAGGCTATTTTCTCATGCATGCGCAAGTTTTTGTCTCTATTAGAATATGGAAATCGAAAACAATGTAAAATCGATCCACCCTACAGGCTGGTGTATATGTATACATTTGTTAAGTTTATTCATTATTATATATATGTATGCATTTGCTATGCCGATCCAGCATTCTTCTACATTCTCCCAGAGAGAATCAAGAGAAGTAATATTCTTTTTAGCTTTTAAACTCTTCAAATGGTCCCAAAGATGCTCTATTGGATTGAGATCAGGACTTTGTGGAGGAAACTTCATAATTTGTAGAACACGTTCATCTTTTTTCTTGTTGAGATAGTTCATGCAAAGGTTAGAAGTATGCTTTGGGTCGTTATCCTGCTGGAAAATGAATCCTTGACCACAAAGCCTCAATCCTAATAATATTGCATGTCTCACTAATATGGAGTGGTACTTCTCTTTTGTGAGAGTGTAAGTTATTCTGTGAAGATCTCCAACTCCAAAATAACTGAAACAACCCCAAGCCATTTGGCTGTTGAGTTGCCAGATTCGTTATTTATTTTAAATAAGCATACGTTCACCTGCCATCAGGCGCCACAGCCAGTCGGCTGCCGAGTTGTCAGATAACGCCATGTGTTTAATTATTATTATTCAGCCATTTGGCAGATAACGCCAGTCGGCTGCTGAGTTGCCAGATAACGCCATGTATTTTATTTAAAGCATATATTCCAGTTGGTTTAGAAGGCCGATTTGACAAATAGCAACTAATTAATTATTTTGTTTTAGAAACAAATGATATAAAAGTGTTCAAGGAATAAATGAAACACCATTACAACGTTCTGTTTATGAATTAATGCATATACAATGGGGCACATATATGATCAAATAATAGAATGGAAAATATATAATCATACAAACCATAGTATTAACCAAATATTAGAAAAATATATATTTATATTAATTATATATAATCGTACAAAACATAGTATTAACAAAATATTAGAAAAATATAGTTATATTATCAAAAGTTATATTATCAAATATTGGTACAGGAAAATACCAGAGCTGGGCACTTCCGCAAACCGCAAATTCCGCAATTGCGGAAGATGTTTTTCGTTTGCGGATTTGCGTTTGCGGCAAAGTCATCGCAAATTAGTGAATTTGCGTTTGCGGATTTGCGTTTGCGGAAGTGATTTTGAGTTTGCGGATTTGCAATCGCAAATCCGCAATCTCAAAATCACTTCCGCAAACGCAAATTCACTAATTTGCGATGACTTTGCCGCAAACGAAAAACATACTTCCGCAATTGCGGAATTTGCGGTTTGCGGAAGTGTTTGCGGAAGTGCCCAGCTCTGGAAAATACACACAAAACGTATAATCATGCTATTACAGAAAAAAATATATATGTATTGTCTTTACGTTCTACGGTGCAAAACGCTAAATTCAATGGTGATTGACGCTACATCAACATCGTCATTACTATGCACGATGTGGTAAAGCCGTCCAAACACCACCTCACCGTTTAACTGATACGGCGGTTTATACTCGATATAAATTGCTTTCATATCGTTCAATACTATTTTTGAACCCACTTTACACTCGGCAGGAAAATTGCCTTTAAGCGCAGCTAGAACACATTCAAAAGCATGCACAAAAATGTCATCGTGGCCATTACATTGAATACAAGTTTATAATCATGCCTTTCCAATCAGGGGTTTTTTCTTAACGTACCGAACTTTTTAATCGTGAACTCTTCTTCACTCCACTCGACATAGCGGCAATTGAAATAATCTTCCAATTCGTAACGGCAGCTATCCACTATATAGAGGTACAGCTCTTCAGGATGAACAGTGTAGGCGAGCTCAGCTCTGTACCTCTCAAGCGTTTTGTACCAAAGCTCGGGATATTTCGAAGAATCTAAGCCTTTTAAATACGCATCCAGAGCTAGTCCGTTCTCTCCCTGCTCATTCCTACATTCAACAAATCCGTCGAGCAGAGCGGTGTAAGCGTATTCAAGTACTGTGTCAAAATAAATCATGTCTGAGATACATGTGTCTAATATAGGCTTCAACTTACGGAATCCGACGATCTCAAACATTCTGTCGAGGATGAAACGGTTTCGTGTAGGAACAAGAACGCCATTACCAGCTGTGTTCGTCCACATCAGCCGTATATCAACGCATGGTTGATTGTTATTTACACTCAATGTACAAACAACGGTATATGAGGAGGCTTCACTAATCACCTCTCTTATTATACCTACGTCAGCTGGTATTTTATAGCGGTCCTCAGCCCACCTCTCAACTACCACGAAGATTTTATGCATCTCCTCAAGATTTAAATAAGTAACGTTGCGTTTGCTCGTAGGTCTACTGTTCGTTTCAAGCACACAGTTAATGGTGCCGGTTTCTCGCCTGAATACGCGCAATGACTTCGTCACGGAGACGTCGTACGAGGCGTTGAGAATGCTTCTCAAAGGGAGTTCCATCGTATTCACACGCTCGAGATGACTATGGCACAACCACTTGGCGCAAGCTCTGAGAAGACTATGAGCCGCATGAGGCACGCAGGTAGGTAGGAATGGGTCGATGGGCGGGTGACTCACCCTGATGATACGTGAATGGGTTTGTTCGAACTCGTATGATCCGTGAGGTGCGAGTCGCACCATAATCTAATGAAACGTGTGCGGCACTGGCCCAACATGAATTGTTGTATCCCATTATATTAGGCAGGTGTTTTGAGAAATTTTCCGGTACAAGAACTAATTTCGGTTTTAACGTTTTATCACTCCCACTCCCCTGAATACGCACCAGACATTTTTGCAAAGGGGGATCTTCATGAACTAAACACATTTTATAACGTTTTATCTCTCCTAAACATCATCACAATCCGGCGCATTATTTGAGAGAAACATATGCCCATATTTTTCCTTTTTGTGTAACAGACGATACTCGTCTCTAAAGTCTGTTAAAAACTCACGCAGGGCACTAGCAACAACCTCGCTACGAACCTCGTCATGATATACATTAATATAGTGAAAAAAATACTTAAGATTCTCCATAAAGACGAGATTTACATTTTCAACCGCACAGTGTACGAGTACTCGGTGTGGTGTAACATGACATAATACCGCTTGTCCCACCACCCATCAATAAGACTCACTATCCATATCTGCTGCTTCTCTTCTGCACGCGTTGTTTCTTTTACTTCACGGTATATGTGAGACTTTATAAAGCGTAGGTCTATAGCATACTTCAATACATCGTCTGTGCAATGAAAGCCTACAACGTTCTCACCAGAATAACCATGGAGTATTTGTACATCTTGCTGCTTCGCACGATTCAATGTACTATTAAAAGAGGCAAAGGAGGGGGGAATAGGAAGTTTTTCACTATCCACTATATCTTGACACTTTGCAGAATACCATTTCATAAACGTTGAGCAAGCAATATTAAAAGTTGCCATTACTATTTTTCCTCCACACGAGAGAATACACATCCGAGCTCAAGGGTATACAGAGGTCAACTGAGAACGCGGGGACAGAGGCCTGCTCAGGCTACGGCATGAGTCACGCCGCCGGTCTTGCAGGGGGAGGGGCTTAACTTTTACTGTACATACGCACGCACGCAAAGTGAAAAGCAAGTTGAAGCACGATTTATTTAATAAACGAAATATTCAAGGTGTACATATTTGCAAATATGTGCAATAAACAAGTTAACAATAGGCACATCAAAGATTGTTCTCAATACATATATATTTACAAATATGTGTGATGAATAAGTTAGCAATAGGCCCATCAAAGTTTATGGTAGCCAGAGGGTACGGTATCATAGGTACCAGGTAACTGGTAACGTTTCCTATAGGTGTTACGGCACACCTTCGTTCCCCTAAGCTCCTTCACGCCCCCCAGCTTCTGCGCCCGAAAATTGTGGTTGCCTACAATTAGTTGGGGAGGTCGTTCGCCCTCGTCAACGTGCAAAGGCACTAGATCCTTCAACGAATCAAAGTTGACGACTCACTGATTCGCTTGGTTAAGCGTGATGCCCTTTGCTTTCACGATATATTTCATATCCTCACCCACCCTCACCCGTACCCCATACGTTTTAGGTCCTGTTGAGACAAAAGAGTCGGCGTATGCGTTGTCTCCATACTCATCCTTGATCTCATCAGTGAGCTCGCCGAGGAACACCCCAATAGCAGGCATGTATTCACCACTCCTCGCTGTGAATATCACGCTATCTGTATCGGCATACAATACTCTCTGCCCAAGAGAATGCAATAGACCCCAAAGTTTGATGCGGGCGTAGGCTGTTGTGAAGCTGGCTACAGGAATGTTTGTAACCCGTGAGGTATCTGTAGCCAATTCAGTGTTGTACTTTATTATGTAAGTATTGCCTACATTCACAATCTCCATCACTTCTTTATCGGGTGCGTTGGCGTAATCCCAGACTTCACTATAGCTTTGCGCCAAATGAACATTCCCTTTACCGGTATTCTGCGCAAACTTTCCCCAAAGGCTGTTTAGGCACAATTTTGCACTAAAGCGCTTGCCAGGATTCTTTGCAATTTGGGCACGATCAAGTTGTATACCTTCGTGGTAGCGGTAACGTTGAATATAGGCAGACTTTTCATCTTCGGTATCAACTCCTCGCGGATACCCTGGTGCCTCAACCTTATCCTTCAAAAATGCGTTTAAAATGGCGTGAAAAGGTTGGGTAGCTTCTGAAACCTCCACACCTCATGTACCTTCAGTATTCTATACCCATGGCGTACGGCTAGGGCCAGCTCAGGACTTGTATATAGGCCTCTCATCTTACGCTCGTGGGGTATATGGTCACAATTACCGTTATTCTCTTGCGCACACTTCACACACAGGGGAAACATGAGCTTGTGGTCGATAACGACGGGTAAGATCGGCATCCATAAATCGTTAGGTGGGAGCACGTCTACGAAAGAGAGTCCAAAGTAGCGATCATTCAAATTTCTTGAAAATTCGTTGATGGAGGGCAGGTTAGGTCCTACCAGTTTCTCAGGCGCACCCACGGGGTACGGGTTGCTCTTCATCACGTAGGGGTATAAAGAACAGAAATCGTAGTAATGGAGCTTCACACCCTCCGTAGGTGGAAAGTATAGCCTGAAGGGATTTGTGCGCCCACCGAACAAGCTATCACCGCATTTGAGAGGTTCCGGTACCATTGAACGCTTGATCGTGTTTATTTCCTCACGGTACGTCCCGTCTGTCTCCATCCGTACGTCATATTCATGCTCCCACAAGACTTTGTGAGTGAACTGTGAGCCTATAAGTTGATCGCGGGTGCGGGTCCATGCAAGACAGTCGGCTGGAGATCTACCGTGGATATCTCCGGCGATTCCACACTCAGGACGAGGGCATCCATGCCACCAGCAACCGTTAAAGGAGTACACAGTCTTCTCACCAGTGGCACGGTTTTCACTTAGACAATCAACCCAAAAAACTCGACCATATATCTTAATGAGTACTTCACCCGTGTTGCGGGCGTGCTTTATGTATACACCTGCCTGCTGCTGTAGGTGTATGAGCCAGTAAATAGCCTTGTGGCCGTAACTGCGGGGGTTGTTTCTGTGAATAATGGCTAAGATGGCTTTAGACATGAAGTTATTCTTGAACACCGTAAAATATAATGACGCGATGGTGGTTGCGACTTGCAGCGGATCGCATTTGAAACGGCATATGTACATCCTTCTAAAGGCCTGGAAACTTACTCTAAGCACTCGTACATCATTCACGCAATAATGCTCACATTCATCAGCTATATTATAAGGATTAAGTTCATTAAAACTGTTGCAGTGTCGATCAAATTCTTCGCGTTCAGCTGCACTCATACAATCATAGTTAAAATAACGTTTGGGTGGAGGTAGGCCTATGTAGTTTAAAGTCTCGCTAGTGAGGAATGTGTAAGAGAAGTATCCTTTTGAAACTTCAGCTGCTACCCCCATCATCTTGGGTGATGGGCGAGAATATACACAGTAATTTTTTTGAACTTGTCGGCTAACTTAACAATATAGGACATACCTTTGAAGAATAGGTTGACCCTCAGCCTATTCTTCAAAGGTAAATAGAGAGGATTCACAGTCTCTGCTTTCGAGCCTTAATTTCTGCAAATTGATCAATGACCTCATCAAAATTCACCTTCTTTGCATATTCATGTTCAATTGAAAGTAAAGCCAGATTTGTCAATCTTGTCTGACTCAAGGTCGAGCGAAAGAAATTTTTTATCAATTTCAATTGGAAAAACTTCTTTCATATGAAGCAATAGACACACAGACAGTCAAAAAGAATCTCAAACACAGTGACAAGCTTGACAAAGATTCACAAAAATCCCATTTCACAATAAACTCCAGAAACTGCAATGCTGTTCATTTCTTTGCCTCTTCAACGCTGATTTTGGCAGCTTCCAAATGCCTCCGAAGTCGTCCAATTTCCACACTGATATCTTCATCAGAGAATTCATCGAAAATCTGAGTCACATTTGGAATATACTTCCGAAGTTCTTCTTCTGTTGCAACAACCAAAGTGTTTGGCTGAATAACAGCGAAGATTGACAGAATTTGATCCATTGCCTTAGAACGAATCTCCAATTCTTGATGAACGCGATCAAGACATTCAAACATAGCCCTTTTTACTTCCTCTGGCAATGTGAGACCAGCATCCTTTGCCATCTCTCCTGGCATCCTTCTTCGGAGCTTTACTCTCCCTCTTCTCTCCATAGAAATGCCCATTTCCTCACACTTTGTAGTTGCATAATGAATGGCCATCTCCAAAATTTCATTGCGCTGATCTTCAAGAAACAGTTTTAGAGCTTGGAGATTCACAATGCACTTTTCAAGGCTGATTCCAACTGTTTGCAAATACTTTTGTGTGAGATTAATTTCTTCCAGGGCTTCACACCAGAAAGAAAGGTAACTCAAAAAATAGAAATCACATACAGCAGACAGCAAAATCTGAGCTGATCCTCTGGTGTCCACATTTTCTTCGGGATCGCACAGTACTTCAAGGGTTGAGGTCAGCTTTTCAAAATTTGCCTTCACTGGTTTCACAGCGTCATAATGAGCACTCCATCTTGTCTTGGAAAATCTTTTGACTGTCATCCCTACATTCTCCATCAGCACTTCCCATCGATGAGTTGAGACTGAAAAGAAGGAATAGACTCTCTAAGGTTCCAAAAAAAGTCACAAATGAAGAAACGCTTCCAAATAATTGCACTCCGCAAATGTTCAGAGAATGATTTGCACAAGGCACAAACAAAGCCTTGGCATTACTCACAAATAACTAGACCATTGACAAAATGAAAATTAACAGTATATCCAGTAAATAAAGAAGTAAAAAAAATTTATTACAACAGAAAAGCTTCAAACAAGTGGTTCTCAAACTTTTTCCAACCAGATACCCATTGAGTTATTAGATTATCAACCCAGACAAGCAGAGACAATTAATTATCATTATTATTCTCATTATTAATTATCATTAATTATCATTTATAAACACTCAAACATCACTATGATACCACATTGTCAAAAATTACTGGACACTGGTATAAGTACCATGATATTGTTATAAACACCAGCACTTTATGCTTTATCATAATTATTTAATGAAACAGACCTCACGTATGTGGGGTCACAGTGTCAAGTGAAAAAGACTTGGCATGTCAGTTGCAGCCAGCTGGCTATGCTCACCAAACTGATGACTAAAACGTCAACAAACTTTCGCCTTTCGATGTAATTTTTATCAAGTATTTAATTTTTCGTTTGTAAATTTTGTATTGCCAATAAAAATAAAACTTTATTTTTATAGTTATAATAGTTTGAACATTTTAAATTTTTTTTCCTTACTTTGGCGAATTTTTCATTTGGTTTGAAAACTTGTACTGGTATTTCAACTCTCCCGATGGCACCCCCCCTCCTTGCTGTTACCCGGGGCGGACCACCCCCATCGCACCCCCCTTAGTACGCCACTGTTTCTACCGGCAAACTATTCCAGCTATTTACTATTCTATGCGTAAAAAAGTTTTTGGCAACTGCTGTCTCGAACCTTCTACGTGTCAACTTACACCTGTTATTTCTAGTTCTATTATATTGTGATATCTCGAAAAAGCTATCTCTATTTACGTTATCGAACACATTCATAATTTTAAAAACCTGGATTAGATCACCCCTTAGCTTCCTAGTCTTGAGTGTACTAAATTTTAACTTCTTAAGCCTATCCTCGCACGACTTCGACCTAAGGGACGGAATCATCTAAGTTGCTCGTCTTTGAACTCTTTCGATTTTATCTATATCTTTGCGCATATGTGAATTCCAAAACTGGATCTCGTACTCCAAATTGGGTCTAACTAATGATTTATAAAGAGGAACTATAATATCGCGCGATTTGTACTCAAAATTCGGAGCTATAAAACCTAGCACCTTGTTCACCTTATTGACTGCTGTTGTACTTTGTTTCGCCACTTTTAAATCACCAGTGACGATAACTCCTAAATCTTTTTCCTGTTCTACGCTTGCCAAGTCCTTCCCTGACATACTATACGCAAAATTACCATTACGCGAACCTATATCTAAAATTTTGCACTTATCGACGCTAAATCTCATTTGCCATGTGACTGACCAATCAACGATTTTGTTCAGATCTTCCTGGATTTTACCTCTATCTTCATCATTAATTGCCCTACCACCCACTTCGTGTCATCTGCAAACTTTGAAACTGTACTGACTAGGCCGACATCTAAATCGTTAATATATATAAGAAAAAGAAAGGGGCCCAATACAGAACCCTGAGGAACGCCGCTCGCCACATTAGCCCAAGGCGACTCCGCTCTATCAATGACTACCCTCTGTTTCCTACCTCGCAACCACTCTACTGTCCAATTTATTACTACACCCCTGATTCCATGAGCCTTGGTTTTTTTCAATGTGTCTTTAGTGCGGTAGTGTCAAACGCTTTTTGAAAATCTAAATACACTACATCAACCACCCGATGACTATCGTAAACTTCAACCACACTTTGAGAAAGTTCTAAAAGATTAGATAAGCAAGATTTGTTTTGCCTAAAACCGTGCTGCGTATTTCTAATCAAGTTATGCAATTCATGTGTTCGACTATCGATCCCTAATTATTGATTCCAGTAGCTTACCTACAACAGACGTTAAACTGATTGGCCTGTAATTTCCCGCCGCACCTTTATCGCCATTCTTAAAGATAGGTGTTACATTTGCTAACTTGAAATTATCTGATACGCACCCTTCAGAAATAGACGCATTAAAAATCTTTGTTGGCGGCACAACAATGCTTTCTTTTAATTCTTTTAGTTGTATGGGATCTATGGAGTCCGGCCCCGGTGATTTACGCATTTTCATTTTAGCAATATAGCGCATTACCTCCCTTTCACTAACCACAATATTATCTAAAGTATTACCGTTATCAAAAGGTATTATGTCTATGGCCGTAGGGATATTCGTTACATCTTCAATTGTAAAAACTGACGTAAAAAATTCGTTTAGCAGAGTAGCCATTTGCCTGTTTTCAGCAACTAGCTCTCCGTCAGGATTTTTCAACAGCCCCAAGACACTCTTTACTGGATTCCTATTAATGACGTATTGAAAGAAACGCTTGGGGTTTTCTTTGCCATCACGAGCTATGGAGATTTTAAAATCACGCTTGGACTTTTTTATTACGCTTTTCGGTTCACGCCTTAGAGATATGTATTTGTTTCGTAGCCACAAATTGTCTTTATCGCACTTATGTAGCCTATAAGCCTTATCTCTACTCCTTATAATATCCCTACTCTAGAAGTAAACCACAACGGCTTGTTATTTACTTTCGCACGCTTAATCTTGTACGGTATACATTCCTCATTTATAGTCCTAAATACTGTTTCAAACGATTCCCACATTAGATTTGCGTTGGAGATCCCCATTACGTTTTCCCAATTGACGTGTGACAATTCATTTCTAAATTTACAAAAGTCTGCGTGCTGGAAGTTAGGAATTTTAGTCGAGTTAGCTGGTTTTGAGTGACTTACTGAGAGAACAAACTCCACCATACTGTGATCGCTGTTGCTTAACGGTTCTATTACTTGAAGATCAGTGATTAGCCTATCATCCGTAGTTATTACTAAATCTAAATATACATGAGAGCATTAATTCGGCTATGTTTCTCATATACATAATGCATTGTTATTATTTCGGGTTATTCTTTGTACACAACTTGTGCTTGACTTGCTGTCCATTTCTACTATTACAGGTACTTACCGGTACGCTCGCTGCACATTAGGATGTATCATGCTCAGGTCGAATATTGAAAAACTTGGCATTTCAAGATTGACAGTATCTATTCCTATGTAAAATTGAATTTTAAGTGGGGTTCGTCTTCTGCAACTTTTGCGAAACATCGCATTTAAGTGTTCAAAATCGCACTTTTTTGTCGAAAAATTGGATTTTTGGCCAATTTCAAAGACTTGGTAGCCTCAAATGACCTCCCTATGTTCCACATTGTTCACATACACCCTTAAGCATTTCTAGGGGCAGGCTTGGACCCATTTAAGATCAGCCAAAGTGGTTCATAATCCCTAAAATAACTAAAATCACCCAAAATGGACCAAAACTAAGAAATTTTATGATATGATAATAAAAACCCTCTCTAATAGACAGAGTTTATTTCCACACCAGTTTCGATGCCCACTGGCATCCTCTTCGGGTGGATACAGAAAAACGAATGAACCAAAAACAAGAGAGAAAACAGTCCAGGGACCATTAAGAAATTCGCACCTAGGTTAGATCCCATTCTCCCGACACTGGAAGGGCACTTTTATTAAAGGGACTCGCTTATAAGTACACTCGCACAAATTTAAAACTATCTTCTTGTTCTATACATACGGATTCTATTATTTTTTTATATAATTATTACATTTATTATTAAATTTATTACATTTAATATTGCATTATTATTTATTACAGAACTTATAAATTTATTATTACATTGATTATTTTATTGTTGTTTATTATACAGAAATTATAAACCGAAAAACGAATGAAAAAGGCGAGAAGGAAACAATCCAGAGACCATTAAGAAATTCGCACCTAGGCTAGATCCCGTTCCCCCAATCCCAGAAGGACATTTTTATTAAAGGGTCCCGCTTATAAGTACATTCGCACAAATTAAAACTATCTTCTTGTTCTATACATACAGATTCTATTATTTTGACATAATTACTGCATTTATTATTGCATTTACATTTTTTAACATTTATTATTATTATCTTTACACTAATTATTACATTTATTTTATTACCTTTATTGCATTTATATTTATTTCCACATTTATTACTTCCATTATTACATTTACTAAAAGCGAGTAAGGAAACAATTCAGAGACCTTTCAGAAATTCACACTTAGGTTAGAACCCGTTCACCCGACTCCGTAAGGGATTTTTTGACCAAGAATCTCATTAAAGGTCCAACTTATAAGTACCTTCGCACAAATTAAAAATATCTACTTGTTCTATACATACAGATTCTATTATTTTTCTTTTGACATAATTATTACATATATAAAGTACCTTACTTGATTCCCCAATTTATAGCATGATTATTTTGGCTGCCGTCATAAAAAATGGCATTATTAGTATTACAACTTCTGAATGGACTCGATTCCCAAAAGATTCCGGTTAGCTTTAGACAAGCTCAGGAAAAACGAAGCAATATTTGTCACTAAAGCGGACAAAAGTAACATTGTGGTTAGTTTGGACAAGTGTGATTGTAAACAAAAAATGGAAGCGTTACGTAATGATGAATTCACCTACACCAAAGTGAGATCGTCCCCCCTAAAGCGTCTTTCTGCTGAATTCAACAAAACTATCAGGAACTTATTAAAAGATGTTCCGCCGATTGACCCTAAAAGATTTTCTCCAGATTAACTCCAAACTCCCCCACATTTACGGCTTACACAAATCCATAAGATTAATATACCACTCCGTCCCATTATTTAACACAGGGGTTCTTTTAATTACAGGTTATCTAAATTTCTTGCAGATAAATTGTCCCCATTAGTTGGTAAATTTTCAGGCGTGCACATCACTAATTCCTGTGACTTTATTAACAAAGTTATGTTCTTAGATTTAAAACGGGGACGAATGATCAGTTTTGACGTTGAGTCCTTGTTTGATGATGTACTTAGTTTTTTAGATAGAAAATTGCCAACATGTAACGTAGAACTAGGCATGCCCACATCTGTATTTTTAGAACTGATAAAACTCTGTGTCACCAATGATATTTTCTCATTTTGGCCTGACAAGTGGAACAACTTTGACACTTTCTTTCAGTCATTAAATAATCTTGTTCCCTATATTAAATTTAAATATGAATAGGAGAACAACAAACAATTACCTTTTGTAGATGTTTTGGTCATTAACGAAAGCGAAAAGCCCAATTTCACGGTCTATAGAAAACCTACTCATTGTAATTCGTACATTCATTATTTTTCATATTATGATGAAGGGGTTAAAAGCTCAATTATTTCTTCCATGTTTCTAAGAACACTCAGGATTTGTAGCCCACATTTGCTGGACCCGGAAAATTCACAGATTTGGAACATTTTTAAGGATTTAAAATATCCTGAGTGGTTTATCAGAAAGGCGTATTTTAAAGCCAGAAAATCTTTTTATGCCCCTCGGGAACCTTCAGTTAACCAAAAACAATATGTGAGTTTGCCTTACATTGCCGGCTTAGAAAGAGTAAAACCGTTGACGAAAGATTTTAAGTTTGCTTTGGCGTTCAAATATTCGTCTACCGTGAAAAGTAAATTGGTTAGGAATAACGTTGCAAAACAGGAACAAACCTGAGTCTACAGCATTCCCTGTAAAAGTTGTGATTTAGTATACGTGGGAGAAACTGGAAGAAATATTGAAACCCGTATTAAAGAACACAAATATGCCTTCAGAAGTTGTAATACTAATAATGCCATTTTTTTATGACGCCAGCCAAAATAATCATGCTATAGATTGGGAATCAAGTAAGGTACTTTATATATGTAATAATTATGTCAAAAGAAAAATAATAGAATCTGTATGTATAGAACAAGTAGATAATTTTAATTTGTGCGAAGGTACTTATAAGTTGGACCCTTTAATAAAAATGCCCTTCTGGGATCGGAGGAACGGGATCTAGCCTAGGTGCGAATTTCTTAATGGTCTCTGGATTGTTTCCTTCTCGCCTTTTTCATTCGTTTTTTGGTTTATAATTTCTGTATAATAAACAACAATATAAGAATCAATGTAATAATAAATTTATAATTTCTATAATAAATAATAATGCAATATTAAATGTAATAAATTTAATAATAAATGTAATAATTATATAAAAAAAAAATAGAATCTGTATGTATAGAACAAGGAGATAGTTTTAAATTTGTGCGAGTGTACTGATAAGCGGGTTCCTTTAATAAAAATGCCCTTTCAGTTCGGGAGAACGGGATCTAACCTAGGTGCGAATTTCTTAATGGTCCTTGGACTGTTTTCCCTCTTGTTTTTGGTTCATTCGTTTTTCTGTATCCACCCGAAGAGGATACCAGTGGGCATCGAAACTGTTGTGGAAATAAACTCTGTCTATTAGAGTGGGTTTTTATTATCATATTTTGACCTTCACGTAGAAAAAAGTGAAGTTTTTTGAATTGTATGATTTTTAGTCTCCTATACACCACATTTCGCGGCTGTTCTCTTCATCATGCAGAATCTTTTTGTTCTTTCTTGGTCTGGCATTTTCTTTTTTTTAGAAACGCCACCAATTTTTATTTACTTTCTTTTCGGCATCACTGAGCGTGATGGCAGCTGCCCCCATCTTTCCGCAAGCTGCTGTGACGTTAACTTTTTTTTTGCAATTGCAATTCTTCTTTAATATTTGTATAAGTCCGTCCCCCACCCCCAGTTTGTAATATTATGCTAGTCAACTGAATGTTTTGAGATTTTTCTTCTGAAAGCATCTTAATTTGTCTAGCAGGTCTTGTAGAGATCTAAAACATGTTCATAATGTCTTGCTTTGACTTGAAAACTGGCAACAATTATCTGTGATCGATCCTAGCACAAACAAAACCATCTCTTCTCTCTTGACCATACACTGCATGAGCTGCAGCTGAAACTTCCTGGACTGCTCTTTCACAACTTTGAGTGTGAACTGAGAAGTTCTCAACTTCAAGTGGAGACCTGAGAAGCTCCTCAACTTCTCCTCTTGACATCTTACAAGTGAAGAGTGGCTCATACAGTTTCTCCTTATCCCAATTAATCAGAGTAATTGGAGAAGTGGCATCAAAATTCAGTTTAGGGTTTCTATGAGTTCTCAGACTCATGTCTCCATACTCAGACTTACCTCTGATCTTCTTGATCATCTCAACCCCCCATGCCCTCTCATGCTCATCCTCACTGCACAGGAGAGAGGCAATGAGGTTCTCACTGTGAGCATGATATGCTCCACGAACTATCACATGAGTGATTAGGTTCCTGACTTCAGAGGTCTGGCTTCTCAGCAGTCCCAGAGCGGTCACAATATGGTAAGGTCCATACCTCATGTGGTGCTTCACTTTGATCTCAAAATACATCTTGAAGTAAAAGTCCAGGCAGAAGTTCAGCAGCACCTCCAGCTTCTTTAACACCTCCCCCTTCAGACCATGCTTCCTCATTCACAGCACCAACATAGCCTCACCTGTAGTCAGCCAGCGTGACTGATTCAGTGGGCCACACTTCAGACCAGCAACTTCCTTGCTCAAATCTCTTGTCTTAAGAGCTTTGATCAGTAGGTAGCAGTTCTTCTGGTCAGTGCTAAGGTTCTGTACAATGTCTTCTGGCAGTTCAATTATATCTTCTTCTCTTGGCAGAGCCTTGAAGCTAAAGTTGACAGGTATGTCATTGATCTTCTCCAAAAGTTTTCCTATTGGGCCACTGAACCCAGACTTGTGCGTGTAGGGACCATCAAGCTTGATGATCATTTGCCTGAGGCTGAGTTCATTAATATGCAACTGGCATATCAGCCAGTGACACTTGTGACCTAGCAGTTTCTCCAAGTGAGTGATGGCTCCTCCATCAGGTCCTGTGTTTGTGTTGGTGGAGTCACCACCAAGGACCATAATAGTATCTTTAGCACCATGAGCACTAATCCACTCAAAGAGAGCCTGAGCTATCTTCAGTGCAGGTTTCTCATTTCCTTCAGGTTCTTCTGGTGTATAATGGAAGAGATACTTCCCCTCAGGTTCCCAGGTAACACTATAGTGCTCTTCAGTTGTAATATCAGGATGGAAGCGGCCAGTTTCTTCAATGTACCTCATGATGTTTGTCTTCTTATCTTGTTTTCCATCAAAGAAAATTCTCTTGGTCTCCTCTCCCTCTGTCCTTTTCTCCATGGCCTCCACCGAGGCACTTATTACAGACTCTTTGCCCCTCCACATCTTCATCCTGTCAACAGCTAGATATGCCTTATCAGCAGATAGATGGCCAGCTTCGATGAGATCTTGCAAGAAACCAATTGCAGAGGCTGCTGCAGGAGTGTTTGCCACTTTGAACCTGACTGCAGCCGCAGCAGTGCTTGAGATATCCATGTAGTTCCTCCTGGCAGAGGTGGAGACTTTGCCAGTGTTAACACTGGAGTTTGTGCCTGGTGCAGTACTGGAAAAATCTGTGTCAGTAGTAGGAGCTGCTCTGCCTGGAGACTCTTGCAAGGAAGTCACCTCATCTTCATAATCATCACCATCATCAGCTCTAAGCAGTAGTTCCTTTTCTTCTTCTTTTCTGTTTCTCTTCTCAGCTGCCTTCTGTTCTTCCTCCTTCCTCTTAGCAGCCTTCACCTGCTTCACTGTTTCCTTCACATCAACAGATGCCATCCGGAAGCCAGAAACTTCTGAGGTTTTGATCCTCTGGTAATGGAGCCACTCTAGCTCTAGCTTTGGAATCTTCTGAGGCAGAGGACAGTCACAGTTGACATGAACTCTAGCAGCACAGCCAGAGCAGCCAGATGCTTCAGTTCCACAGAGAGTGATATCATGTCTGCAGGTTGTTATGTCAAACAATGTATCAAGTTCAGATATCCTCTTCTCTCTCTTTGCAGCCTTCACTCTGCCATTCACTAGGTCAATCATTTCATTCCACCTGACAAGAATTTTCCTGGCAGTGGATCTCTCTTGAATGATCACAGGAGGAATGAACTTGCCAACTTGGCATTGTTTTTGCGCCACTGTGCCAGTACCAGTGATGCCAAGTCCTTAGCCAAATCTTGCAGAGGGTACTGAGCTCTCTTCATATCATCCAGAAGCAGCTTCTCTTCCTGGAGGATTCCTCTCTGAAACACAGCTCTCCAGGTTAGAACTTCTGTGGGAAATAACTGCTTGCCTGGACCCACCAGATCACTCAGCTTTGAACCAGAACTTTTTCTGGTCTTTCGTCCTTGCTTACCCATGGTGGCTACACAATCTTCACCAAGCTTTGTATCTGAAACATAGAAAATTATCACAGTGAAACTCTAGTAGCCTATAACAGCTGTTACAATGGTTTTGATTGGTAAGAAACCGGTCTGTTACATTTGTACTACAATGTATGTCCTGCACAGCTGTTCTGTACATAACCAGAAAACGAAAAAGTGGAAATTTGAACACCTAAACGTGATTTTTAGCAAAAGTTCAAAAAAACAAACCCCCTCCTAAAATTTAATTTTACATAGGAATACATACTGCCAATCTTGAAATTCGCGCTTCAATGAGCATGATACACCCTACTGTACATGTCTCTATCAAATATTGTTTGCTTTGCATAGGCAATTTACAACAGGAGACTATAACAAATCATTGTAAATTTCAGTGAGTCCCTATACACACACACGCAGACACACACGCGCGTGCACACGCACACACACACACACACACACACACTTATTTTCCATATTATGTTATTTCTATCATAGTTTAACCTATTTTTGTGCACTATATACAGTATGATGAGAAATAAAAGGGCATGGCGATGGATTGTATTGAACATTATATTAGTTGAAACGTTTCAAGAAATTCTAATCTCATCATTAGTGTTAAAAAGCTAAAATAAGAAGAAATGTAAATTAATTAAATATAACGAACAAAAAATATTCTGTGCTAATACATATGAGGGGTCCCGCGTCTTAAGGTACCTAAGCGCCCAAATTAAAATTCGCCAGAAATCGCCTCTAAAGTTCAGCAATATTCTCGCAATAGTATCTCTGTTATTAATTGAGCTAGAACGTTCATTTTTGGCTAAATTAGAGTTATAAGTATGCTAATGAAGATTTTGATGAGTTTTTGGAATAGATTTTCATATTTTATATTATATATATATATATATATATATATATAGTACAGTATATATATATATATTTTTTTTTTTTTTTTATGCCGAACTTTGGGTGAACTTTTGGCTGGCGATAGAGGTGAAAAAAGTAGTTCGCTTCATAAGGTTTTCAACCATACTTCTAGTGTCGTAAGGTCATTATAACCCAAACCACGCGATAGAGGAAGGGTGAAAATAGTGATATCCATCAAAAACACGTTTTCGCCTCTGGTGGCGCTTAGGTATCTTAAGACGCGCGACCCCTCATATATATTAATACATTACACGATGTAGTTTTCCATGTTACACGACACTACAGAGGTAATGTTTCTTTACCTCATATTTATAGGAAACGTTGTGACACCTCAAGCACCCAAAATATGGATGCCGTTCAAAATTTGCTTAACATATCTGTACAGCCTCGTTCAGCCCCCAGTTTCAAGTCACCGGTGATCTAAAGTCAAAGAAATGTAAGTTGGCTTTACTTTTATGAATATATATATATATATATATATATATATATATATCATCTATACAGCGTGATTAACAAACATCTGTGAGTTCGAACATCTCGTGTAGAATTTTGGAGGAACGTTTTTATATACCGTATTTTTTGGCGTATAACGCGCACTTTTTTTCCCCCAAAATACTCCAAAAATCACCCTGCGTTAAAATTAACTCGTTAAAATTGTACATGTGAAGTGAGGTAGGAGGTATATTGTTTCCTAAATTTTTATTTTCCTAAATTTTCTCTTCAAAATAATTTTCTCTTCAAAATTAGGGTGCGCGTTATACGCCGGGAAATACGGTATTTCACTCAGAAGAGACACCCGTAAATATTTATGCTCTTGCGAAAGAGGTTAACTCTAGTTCACACGATCTTCTTATATGTGACTCATTACTCAAAGAACTGCTGATGGCTCGATACTCAGATGCTTAAATTCTTGTACAGTCCCCTGCAATAGTTCCGCTCCACCCTCTCCGAGATGTGATAGCAACGCAGTCCCTCTTTCTTCCCCACCCCCACTCCCTCCCTCTCATCCTCCCCGTTTCCTTTCGCTACACCAAAAACGACGATATTACGAGATTAAACCGTTTGCATGGACTCGTACAATAGCTGAAATTAATCATCATAATTTAGAGGAATACAACACTTATTTGTAAGTTTAATATCAAATCACGATATGACAAAAAATATTGCATCACAAATGATCCCAAAATTCGAAGGACACTGTAATTCGGATTGTCAGATTACAATTTGAATAGCATCTAATTTTAAACTGTAATTTGAACCCAGCGATGAAATATATTAAATAATATATATTAACAGATATGTAAAAATGAATAACTCTAACATTCATTTTTGTATATAAAGTTCAAACTCGCGTGACACTCTAACGGTATACAAAATGCAAGTTTGGAAAATTTTTAAATTTTCTTTCTATTATATTTTTACTAAGTAATTGATGAATTATTTCTTTTTTAAATTACCTAATAATTTTTTTAGATTAAGCTTAATCATGTAATCGTGTTAAATTCTGCAGTGTTCATTTTTTTTATACATTCTCTCTTAGTTATAAAAAAGGAAGTCATAACTTGCCAAAACTCTAAATTAATACTTAATTTTAAATTTTAAGCATTTAATTTTGGCTCATATGCATGTTTAATTTTAATTCATAATAAAATGCATATTTCAATTTCCATTTTTAGTTAACTCGGTAAATCATGATAACATCAGATCTGTCAATAAGCTGTTTAAAAAAAATATAACTTATCTTGCTTAAAAAAAATATAACTTATCTTGCTTACCTGCCAGTATGCTGTTACAGCCAAAATTTACCTTTATCTTCAAATATTTAAAAAAAATAATAATATCACTTAAGAATAAAAAACATAGCAGGTCAACATTAAATAATAATGTCACCAAATTATTAGTATATAAACTTGTAATTTTTCAAATTATCATTCTGATTATTCTGATCTGACCTAGACTAAAGCATTATCTGTAATATTTTAGAAGCAGTAAAATTCAGTCAGAGGATCGCTTTATCTTCTCCTTTGAGCCCTGCTTTCTCCAGAGAACTTCTTTTTAAAATAGAATAAATAATTTCCCGATACATTAAAAGAAGAATCGGGGAATCGTCAGAAAATTTAGTAAGTTTTCACAGAATCCACCAATCCACTACAAGAAGAAATCGGAGTGAAGTATAAAAGAAACTACTGCGATTCCCTACACGGTACCAGCTACCCAACTGTGAGAAAATCCGTTGCTGCCACTTAACCAGAACCCCCGTCAACCTTGAATCACTCAAGGCCATAGACGGAGGGTTAACATATATATTACAGGATAACTGCCCTGTTCATACTGCCAAGATCATCAGACGGTGGTTTCAGGAACGAGATGTCGAGCTGCTGAACTGGCCCACCAAGGGCGTGTGACCTAAACCCCATTGAAAATGTGTGGACAAATGTGGTTAACGCTTGGGAGCCTGGGCAGGAGTGGATATCTCGGCACCTTCTGGAACACACCATGGCAGAGTGGGAACTTTTCTGCACGAACCCACAAGTCATCTACAATCACGTGGCATCTGTTCCAAATAGGCTACGAGAGACCATTAATAATAATGGAGGATGGCCCAAGTAGAGAGTAATTGTGTATGATAATGTTATGGTTGTGATGTAGTAAATATATATTTATTTACTCGAACAATTGTCAGATCCTTATAATTTCAACAGTATGTTTTTTATGTTCTTAAGAAAAGCCCTAAATTTACTTGATTCATGTTTATTTTTTTAATAAAAATTTAACTATGTTATCATTATCTCTCCATGGATAGGCCTTTTTCTGGATAATCATTTGTTGATGATGTATGGACTTTAAACAGAAATGTTATTGCCTGGAGGAAAAGTCGGTACTACAACTTATCTTACACTTTAACTATAACATGGCCACATCAAAATCCTATGATTGAAAGTTTTTCAAGTATCCCACGTTTGTGAAATAACCTAACTACTCTATTCCCTAAATTTAGGAATAATGCATGAATAAAATACATAGTCGTCCTATCATTATCACCAAAACTACAGTGAACAATATATTTATTCAGTCATTACTTTTCAAAAAATAAAAGTATTACTATGACAACACCTGAGAGGGGGAGATGGAAAGGGAGGGAGTGAGGGTGAGGGACTGGGGTTTAAGAGGGACTGCGTTGTTCCACATCTCGGAGATGGTGGAGCGGAATTATTGCAGGAGACTGTACATAACTCACTTCAACTGTGACCCACTACAATCAGCAACCACGATCGCGTCATTGTACTTTACCGTACTCAAGAACAATTTCATACCGAAAGATACACTAGCCATCACACCACGAAACGCACTGCGCAGTTATAGGAATAAGGCCATTTACTGGCTCATACACCTAAACAACATACAGGAGTATACATAAAACATGCCCGCAACACGACGGAAGTGGCTGTTAAAATTAATGGTCGTGTTTTTGGGTGGATGGCTTGAGTGAGGGTACCTGCACCGGAGAGAAGACGGTGTACTCCTTTAATGGATGGTGGTGGCATGGATGTCCACGTCCTGAGGTTGGTATCACAGACGACTGCCACGGTAGGTCGCCCGCTGATGGTCTTGCATGGACCCAGTCACAATGTATTATGGGAGCATAAATATGATGCATGGATGGAGACCGATGAACAATACCGCAAAGAAATAAGGGCCATCAAATGTATAATGGTGTAGATACTCTCAAGAGCGGTGATAGTTTGTTTGGAAGTCGCACAAACCCCTTCAAACTATACTTTCCATCTACGGAGGGTGTGAAAAGCCATTACTACGATTTCCGTTCTTTATACCCCTACGTGATGAAAAACAATTCGTACCCCGTAGGCACTCCTGAAAAACTCGTGGGTCCTGCCCTGCCTACCATCGAGGAGTTCGGGTTCAATTTAAACGAGAACTACTTTGGACTTTCTTTCGTTAACGTGCTTTCCCCTCCCGATTTATGGATGGCAATCTTGCCAATTGTTATAGACCATAAATCATGTTTCCTTTGTATGTGAAGTGTGCAAAGGAGATGGTGCGTGCAAGCATACAAACAACAAGAGGATGATCAGAGGCGTTTATACAAGTCCTGAGTTGGCCCTAGCCATTCGTCACGGGTCTAAAATATTGAAGATTTATGAGGTGTGGAGATTTGAGAAGGTCGCCAAACTCTTCTTCTTGAAAGATAAAGTTAAGGCATCGGGGTATCCGCGAGGAGCTGAGACCGAAGATGAGAAAACAGCATATATCCAGCGTTACCACGATCGTGAGGGTATACAACTTGATCGGGGACAAATTATTCGAAACCCTGGCAAGCGCTTTAGTGCCAAGCTCTTGCTCAACAGTTTCTGGGGCAATTTTTCACAGAATACTGACATGGAGAACGTTCATCTAGTTCAAAGTTTTAACAAAGTATGGGATTACGTCAACGCTGTTGATAAAGAAGTCACGGAAATTACTTATGTAGGCAATACGTACATAACAAGGTACAACAGAACCGAATTGACTGTACACACATCACGTGTCACGAACATCCCTATAGCCAACTTCACAACAGCTTACGCGCGCATCAAGCTTTGGGAGTGATGCATTCTTTTGGACGGCATGTCCTGTATGCAGATTCAGGTAGCGTGACATTCACGGAGAAAGAAGGCGAATATATGCCTTCTGTTGGCGAATTCCTTGGCGAGTTGACTGACGAGATAAAGGACGAGTATGGGGATAACGTCTATACACTTTTTTCTCAACTGGCCTAAAAATTTATGAAGTACGTGTCAAAGTCGGAGACGAGTTCAAATATATCGTGAAGGCATAAGGTATCACTTTAAACCATGCAAATCGGAAGTGTGTGAACTTCGCCTCTCTTAACGATAGTGACCTGATGCTTCGGGTCCACACTTAGTTGTGGGTACACTGTACACATAATTTCCGAGCCCAGAAACTAGGAGGCGTGAAGGAACTTAGACGGACAAAGATGTGTCGTAACATCTACAGGAAAAGATACCAGCTGCCTGGCACCTACGACATCGTAACCTTTGGATTCTGATTCGATTAGTTAGCTCCCTTGTAATGCTTATCAATATTTAATTTTGTATGTAATTGTTACATCTTTCTTTTATTATGTATATATATATATACACACACTGTATATATATATATATATATATATATATATATATATATATGTGTGTGTGTGTGTGTGTGTGTGTGTGTGTGTGTTTGACGTTACTAGTCAATCCTACATCTATGTCGTTAATGCAGATTACGAATAGCAATGGGCCTAACACTGAACCCTGTGAGACACCGCTACCTACATCCAACTACCCCGATTCACTACCATTAACAACGAACCTCTGTTTCCTAGCACGAAGCCATTCCTCTAACCAGTTAGATACCTGACTGCGTATACCGTGCGCTTTAACCTTCGCAATTAATCTTCTATGCGGAACTGTATCGAACGCCTTTTTAAAGTCTAAATAAATAACGTCAGCCGCTCTATGCCTATCGTATTCGCGCACTATTTAAGTCAGCTAATCCCTGATAATTAACTTTCTAGATGTATATAAACTCTGTTCTCTGTTTATACGGTCATTACCAATTTAGAAGGGCTCGCGAGGAGCCGAAATTGTTTTGGTATTAAGAAATAAGAATTTACGTCTTCCTGAAGAGTGGTTTCCTTCTCCATATATATGTATATATGAAAATTAAATGAAAATGAAAATGAAAAGGTTTATTGGCAGACTGTAGCCCATATGACAAATATTATTAACACAATGACAGTTCACATACTAAGGATAAAAATATATACAAATGATTAGAAATAATACAATAATGTCCAAGTTAAGTGGAGCTACAGACGGACGTTTTCGTACCAAGAAGTCCATAGCTTAGAGGAAAAACGGCACGACTCGTGGATAACTTGGATAATCGGGTTGGTTGATTTTTTTAATTCTTTGCATTAGACTGTATTGAGCACGTCTTGTTACGTCCGGGAAGCTCGGGACATTGCGGGTAGCAAACATTTGCGAAGCTGAGCATCTCGGGGGTAATTTATGTAAGAGTCTAAAAGACCTGTTGTGCAACAAATTTAGGGTTCTGCCAGAACCTTTTTTATAATTCACCCAGAATGAAAGAGAGTGTCTTTAGTTTCACTTGTACAGAATCGAAAGTTCCTTATATTTCATATTCGCTTTAGCACACAGGCTTCGAGATTGTTTTCTTATATCTGAGTCATCACTCAAGGAGCTGAAAATAGTTTGACCCAAATACTTAAACTCTTGTACTTCCTCAATTACTTCACCATTCATTTTAAACCTTCTATCAGCTGGCTGATTACAGCTTTTAGGATGAAACTGCATAACCTTAGGTTTTGTAACATTAAAAAGAATATCATGTGTCTGCGAATACACTTCGCAGACTTTTAGTAGCTGATCCAGACCTTTAACAGAGGGACTTATTAACATCATATCATCGGCATAAACTAAGTTATTTATCCTTGTGTTATCTATACAACATCCCACTGTTGCCTCATTAAGTGAAGCAATTAATCCGTCAATATACACATTAAACAGCATTGGGGAGAGCAAGGAGCCTTGTCTCACCCCGCAAGAGGAGCCAAAACATTCAGATAGTACTTTGCCCCACCTAACGGTAAAAGATTGGTAGGAATACCAAAATTTCAATAAATTTAATATGTACATGGGAACCTTCCTGTCTTCAAGTTTTTAAAATAAAATATTGTGGTTCACTCTGTCATATGCCTTGCTTATATCTCGGAAACAGCTATAAATAGTTGAATTACTGTCAATGTATTTAGATATTGTTTCTTTAAGGACATAGATACACAGGTCAGTTGAGTGGGACCTTTTAAAACCAAACTGATTAGGATGTGTCCATAGGTAATCATTCAATCGGTGTAACAAGAGTTTTTCTAGTAGTTTCGAGAAGCAGGAAGCGACAGCAATAGGCCTGTAATTATTGCTGGACAGAATGTCTCCATACTTATTTTTGACCAGGAGCAAAATATATATCCTCATGAACTCTGCAGGGATATGGCTATGAGCAAGCATGGCTGATAAGAGCAATGATATATGCAGACATACTACGTCATTGGCATATTTTAAGTGCTCATTCGATAGGTCATCTACTTCAGGAAATGATAAAGTATTTTCCCTTGTCCCTCCCACAGGCGTTTCGCTGCAATCTATCTTAAGATTCTCCCTACTCACACTGTTAAGAATGTTAGAGTAGTGGTTTTTCCACAGCTTTGCAATTTCATATATATATATAACAAGTTGCGACATAAGTCGGTTTACCGAGAATAATGGAATCACCTTGTGAAGAATAATATTTATCATTTACTACAGAAATTATTCAAAGTCCAATACACAATACACAGAAATTATTCAAAGTTCAATACACACGTTGCATCTTTGAACCACTGAACAACAAATAACGCAGTACAGTTCTTTGTTATTATTCAACGTCTCGAACTCTTGTCGGATCAAAGTCTTCGTGTGATCGAAGACCCGAGGTTTCTGGCCGTAAACTCTATCTTTGATTATACCCCACATTAAATAATCACTGTGATGGGAGTATTCAATATGGGGTATAATGAAAGATAGAGTTTACGGCCAGAAACCTCGGCACTTCGATCACACGAACACTTTGATACGCCAAGAGTTCGAGACGTTGAATAATAACAAAGAACTGTGCTTCCCTATTTGTTGTTCAGTGGTTCAAAGATGCAACGTGTGTATTGAACATGATGGAGGACACTGAATAATTTCTGTAGTAAATAATAAATATTATTCTTCACAAGGTGATTCCATTATTCTTGGTAAACCGACTTATGCCGCACCCTGTATGTACTAACTTTGCAAACATTAAATAGAGCATAGATGAATTAATGTAGTAAACAGTTTTTAAGATGTGTAGTATATATGAAATGAAGACCTAATGATGACGCCGTCTGAAGTTAATATTACAAAATAATTAAAGCTTTGCGGCCTGCTACGGTGAGGACAACTAATCTTTTTACACGTGTTGTCGTTCATCGTTCCAGTGGCGTCCTAAGGGGGGTACGAGAGGGCGGTCCTCCCCGGGTGACAGCCAGGAGGGGGGTGCCATCAGGAGAGTTGAAATACCAGTAAAAGTTTTCGAACCAAATGAAAAATTCGCCAAAGTAAGGAAAAAAATTTAAAAATGTTCGAACTATTACAACAGCTTAATGTTAATTTCCACTAAAAAATAAATTTTTATTTTTATTGGCAATACAAAATTTACAAACGAAAAATTAAATATTTGATAAAAATAACATCGAAAGGCGAACGTTTGTTGACGTTTTAGTCATCAGTTTGGTGAGCATAGCCGCCAGCTGGCTGCAACTGACATTCGAAGTCTTGTTCACTTGACACTGTGACTCCACATACATGAGGTATGTTTCATTAAATAATTATGATAAAGCATAAAGTGCTGGTGTTTATAACAATATCATGGTACTTATACCAGTGTCCAGTAATTTTTGACAATGTGGTATCATAGTGATGTTTGAGTGTTTATAAATGATAATTAATGATAATTAATAATGATAATAATAATGATAAATAATTAATTGTCTCTGCTTGTCTGGGTTGATAATCTCATAATTCAATGCGTATCTGGTTGGAAAAAGTTTGAGAACCACTTGTTTAAAGCTTTTCTGTTGTAATAATTTTTTTTTACTTCTTTATTTACTGGATATAGTGTTAATTTTCATTTTGTCAATGGTCTAGTTATTTGTGAGTAATGCCAAGGCTTTGTTTGTGCCTTGTGCAAATCATTCTCTGAACATTTGCGGAGTGCACTCATTTGGAAGTGTTTCTTCATTTGTGACTTTTTTGGAACCTTGGAGAGAGTCTATTCCTTTTTTTCAGTCTCAACTCATCGATGGGAAGTGCTGATGGAGAATGTAGGGATGACAGTCAAAAGATTTTCCCAGACAAGATGGAGTGCGCATTATGACGCTGTGAAACCAGCGAAGGCAAATTTTGAAAAGCTGACCTCAACCCTTGAAGTACTGTGCGATCCCAAAGAAAATGTGGACACAAGAGGATCAGCTCAGATTTTGCTGTCTGCTGTATGTGATTTCTATTTTTTGAGTTACCTTTCTTTCTGGTGTGAAGCCCTGGAAGAAATTAATCTCACACAAAAGTATTTGCAAACAGTTGGAATCAGCCTTGAAAAGTGCATTGTGAAGCTCCAAGCTCTAAAACTGTTTCTTGAAGATCAGCGCAATGAAATTGTGGAGAGGGCTATTCATTATGCAACTACAAAGTGTGAGGAAATGAACATTTCTATGGAGAGAAGAGGGAGAGTAAAGCTCCGAAGAAGGATGCCAGGAGAGATGGCAAAGGATGCTGGTCTCACATTGCCAGAGGAAGTAAAAAGGGCTATGTTTGAATGTCTTGATCGCTTTCATCAAGAATTGGAGATTCGTTCTAAGGCAATGGATCAAATTCTGTCAATCTTCGCTGTTATTCAACCAAACACTTTGGTTGTTGCAACAGAAGAAGAACTTCGGAAGTATATTCCAAATTTGACTCAGATTTTCGATGAATTCTCTGATGAAGATATCAGTGTGGAAATTGGACGACTTCGGAGGCATTTGGAAGCTGCTAAAATCAGCGTTGAAGAGGCAAAGAAATGAACAGCATTGCAGTTTCTGGAGTTTATTGTGAAATGGGATTTTTGTGAATCTTTGTCAAGCTTGTCACTGTGTTTGAGATTCTTTTTGACTGTCTGTGTGTCTATTGCTTCATGTGAAAGAAGTTTTTCCAAATTGAAATTGATAAAAAATTTCTTTCGCTCGACCTTGAGTCAGACAAGATTGACAAATCCGGCTTTACTTTCAATTGAACATGAATATGCAAAGGTGAATTTTGATGAGATCATTGATCAATTTGCAAAAATTAAGGTTCGAAAGCAGAGACTGTGAATCCTCTCTATTTACCGTTGAAGAATAGGCTGAGGCTCAGCCTATTCTTCAAAGGTAAATAGAGAGGATTCACGCTCAGCCGCTGAGCGTTAAGACTGGATTTCCTGTGTTTTTTGTATAAAATAAAATGCAGTATTACCTGTTTACTGAATTTTTAATGTCCTGCATTTTTTTTTATTTCTAATTTGCTTATGACAGTACTGTACTGTTTAAAAATCTACTTGCAAACATAATATATTTTTCTGTGTGTTTAAATTTTAAAATTATTTATGGGGGGTGCCAAAGGAAGGATCCGCCCCGGGTGCTAAATACTTTAGGTACGCCCCTCCATCGTTCTCTATGCTTGCTCCTTTATAGTATATTATTTCTGTAATACATGCTCTACATAAGTTATATACCCTGGTTAAACATGATGGTAGATACCTTAGTGAATATATAGATAATCTGCCGTGAAAGTTGCCACCATGTTTAAAATTGATGATGTGAGTATTACGATATTAACATATATATATATATATATATATATATATATATATATATAAGCCTGATGCGAGAGAACGTTGTTACCCTGCATGCACAAATATTTCTTCCTTGAACGTTTTGTTTGCATGTTGTTACCGTGCGACCAGAAGTAGTGTACAGATGCTCTTAAAACGTTGTGCAATCAACGAGGACCTACGGGGCAACGGATGTGGCGTGGTGGCGGCGGCAGGAACGCGGCGTTGCGGATGGAGCGTGGTGGCGGCGGAACGCTGTGTAAAAAGGAACATGAAAATTATCTTTCCTTCTCAACTCGATCTATTCCTTCGGTTAGGTTAACCTAACCTATCCCCGGCCTCAAATACATCTTGTGAGGTTATGTTTGTTTGTTGTTTTTGTTTGTTTTTGTTTTTCCTTGTTTTTGTTCTTTTTTTTTTTTTTTTAAACCTTCAAATACCTCTCATGAAAGACCACGACGCCATCATGCCAAAATATACCTCATAAGCGGAGGTGAGGAATTCAAGGGGGAAATTCTCAAATTATTCCAATCTGTCTACCCAAATGTGCACATAATACTCTTCCCACTCAATGTCATTCCCATTCGCATTCGCGGAAAAGTCGACAAATGGGAATGGCTGATATTTGCTCACCTACGGTAACTTAATTTAACCTAACGATCGTAACCTAACCTAACCTAAGTTTATCTAACCTGGACCAAAGTGGGAAAACCGTGGATGAGACTTGAAATGACGTTGAGTGGGAATAAACCTCCGAAAATGGGAATTTCAAGGGAAGCAATTCTCAAGTTGATCCATTCCCATTCTCCCTTTAGGATTTCCAATTTTAAGTTGGATTCTTCAGAGAAAATATCCCTCGGATCCGCAGTTTCGTTACCGTGTAATTTTGCAAAACCGGGAAAATCTTTCCTCAAATTTGGAATTCTCACTTCGAGCTTATATACTGTATATACTAGCAGAGCCAAGGTCCATGGGCGAATTCCCACAAAAGCGCACCCCGAGTAGAAGAAGAAGAGAGCCAAAATCAAGGCCCAGGGTTTACGGGGTGCCTAGACCCTCTGCATTTGAAAGATTGGAGGTCACAAACAGGGGGAAAGATGGATTGAGGAAGATTGTTCCAAAGTTGACCGGTTGAGTAGATGAAAGATTAAAAATGTCGATTAACCCTTGCGTTAGAGAGTTGGACAGAAAAGGAATGAGAAAGTGTAAAAAGTTTGGTGCTACGTGCACTCCTTAAAGGAGGAGGCATGCAGTTAGCGAGTTCAGAAGAGCAATGTGCGTTATAATAGCAGTAGTAAAAAAGAGATTGAGGCAACACTGCGGTGAAGAGAGAGGCATTGAAGACAGTCAGTAATAGACGGAGAATTGATGAGACGAAAAGCCTTTGATTCTACCCGATCAAATACGGCTGTGTGGGTTGAGCCAACCCATACATGAGAAGCATACTCCATACAGGGGCAGACAAGACCCCTGTACAGACAAGCAACTGAGCGGGGGTGAAGAGAGTGCGGAGGTGGTACAGCACACCTAACCTCTTAGAAGCTGTTTTGAAAAGAGAGTATATGTGATCTTTCCAGGAAAAATCACGAGAAAAGGAAGTGCCAAGAATGTTAAGAGAAGAGGAAGGACTGAGTTTTGTGTTTTTGAAGGTAAGGGAATATTCGTGTGGAAGACTGTGACGAGTAGACAGATGGAGGAACTGAGTTTTTGAGGCATTGAAAGACACAAGGTGTTCTCTGCACCAATCAGATATAGCAGAAAGATCAGAGGTCAGGTGTAGTATAGCCGCCCCACGCGAATCATGGAGTGACTGTTATGAGGGACGCTTTGGGAAGCGGGTGGAGAAGTGAAGAGTGGAATCATTGGTATAGGAGTGAATAGGACAGGAAGTACAAATTAAAAGATCATTAATAAATAAAAGGAAAAGAGTGGGTGACAGGACAAAACCTTGAGGAACACCACTGTTAATAAATAACTTTAGGAGAAGAACAGTGGCCATTTACAACCACAGCTATAAATCGGCCAGAAAGTAAATTAGAGATGAAGGCACAGATAGAAGGGTAGACACCGCAGGAGGGCAGTTTCGAAATTAAAGATTTGTGCCAGACTCCATCAAAAGCTTTCGGTATATAGCAAAAGTTTCACCGGAATCCCGAAAGGAGGATGACCAAGATTAAGAGAGATATGAAAAGAAGATCGCCAGTAGAGCGTCCCTTGCAGAACCCATACTGACGATCTGAAAGAAGATTGTGAGAAGAGAGGTGTTTAAGAATCTTCCTATTAATGATAGATTAAAAAACTTTAGAAAGGCAAGAAATCAAAGAAATTAGACGATAGTTGGAGGGTTGAGAGCGGTTACTTTATTTGGGACAGGCTGACTGAAAACGAACTTCCAGCAGGAAAGAAAATTACCAGTTGACCTAACCGGGCATTCATTTAATCTAATGTGGCATTCAATTGACCTAACCTGGCATTCAATTAACCTAAACGGGCATTCAGTTAACCTAACCAGTTTGGTGAATTTTAATGTTAAAAATATATATATTATTTTTGACTATAGAGTGAAAAAAAAATTAATTTTTAATTTAACCTTGACAATTGGTTAGGTTAAGTCGTGATATTTTCGTTAAAAAAAAGATAAAAAATATATATTATTTTTGACTGTACAGTAACTATGTATTACCTGAAGGGAAATAACAGCCTTCCGCAGGAACGACCAAAAATATTCCGCCTGTAATCCGGGATATTTTTGTTAATGGCATGAAGGGCGGGTTCTCTGCTAATATACTATAAAAAGGCAGTCCTGTCCGTCCGTCCGTAGACACCATGTATCGGGTCATCATCAAAAGACGTTCTAATTTGAATTGCTTATATTTATTAAACTATTTCAATTACAACACTAGTTCTGCTACCACAACAACAATGAAGCACGGGAGATTTTATTCATGTGAAAACATTTTCAATATGTGATCCCTGTGCATTCCTATGCTGTTCTTGATTTCCTTAGTGAACATTTTCATGATAGGGTTAAATGGTTATCTCGAATCGCTATCCTGGTCGCTATGGATTTGGATAGTTCTGACCACCGTACTCACCAGATTTGAATCCATGTGATTATTTCTTATGAGGATTCGTTAAGGACAATGTGTACAGGAATAATTCACATATGGTCGAACAATTAAAGACATAAATTACAACTTCTGTGGAGAGTATCACTGATGAAACACAAGTTTGGGTTATGTAAAATTTCAGTAGACCTTTGCAAATGCTGTTGGATACACAGGGATCACATATTGAAAATGTTTTCACATGAATAAAATTTCCTGTGCTTCATTGTTGTTGTGACAGCAGAACCAGTGTTGTAATTGAAATACTTTAATAAATATAAGCAATTCAAATTAGAGCGTCTTTTTTTGATGGCCCAATATTTATTATTAAGCGATTCTGAATATGTTCAATTAACATGAAGTAACAAAAATGCTCTTTGCTTTGTTTCAACTTTTTACTCTAGCGCCTTAAAATGTTCATGGCTGCGTTCTTTACAATTATTCGGTTAATAAAACTATAGAAAAGAACGCAGCAATGAAAATCTTGGATCAGTGAAAGAAAGCCACCCCCAAACTGGTCGGGGTGGCTTTCTTTCATTGACACAATTCGGGGGTGGCTTTCTTTCATTGATCTGTAAATTATTTAGGTAGGTAGGTTATTTAGGTTAAGTTTTGATAGTTTAGTTAGTTTAAATGAAAATATCATGACTTAACCTAACAAATCAAGTGCATACAGTAATAAAAAATAAACAATTCCTCATGAAGGTGTTTTTACTTACATTCTTTACTTTAGTGATTTTGGGGAGTGGCATTGTTTACTTGATAATTTTTAGGGTGGTATTGTTTACTAGAAACTTTTGGGGGTGGTTTTCCTTCATTGATCCAAAATCTTAAGCTTCACAGCCGAACCCATTGTATCAAGATTTTTGAAGCTTAAGATTTTCATAGCTGCGTTCTTTTAACCGAAAACTATTGACTCCCCAGTAATTGGGGGGTCGCAGGCTCCCCAATTACTGAGGCCGAAGGCCCCAGCACCGCAGGGTAGGGCCCACTTTTGCGAGTATATATAAAAATTTACCTCAAAAGAACCTTATTTAATAATGAATTACATGCAAAATACTTGTCTGAAGTTAATCGATCAGTCTTAAAAAGATAAAAATAAAACACACACACACACATATATATATATATATATATATATATATATATATATATATATATATATATATATATATTTACCTCTTCGTTCATACACCATTCCAATCCGAGATTTTTCAAGCAAGATGAGCAAGTCTGTTGAGTTTGTGAAAGACCACAGTATGTGAAGAGAATCATGCATGAAGTTGAGATTTCGAACCTCCACATTTTGACTGTGAAGAAGAATAAAAAATATTATTAATTTTTCGCTGAATGTTATTGATTTTATTTTTTGCTTTCTTTGTTTACATATAGGCCTACAACGTGATCAGAATTCACTTAGTTAATTTTTCTCAGATCTCTGAGAAGCTCAGAAGTTTTGAAGACTGTCCCATTCACTAAAAACTGAATTTGAATTTCATGCCAGTTTAAATATAAATAATGTATTTTTTACTTCCCTGTAAGTCACATACAATTAAGACCTTAAATACATATTCACTGAATAAATTAGGTTACCTAATGGATTAAGAAGATACTTAACCCTTAAGCCCTACCCGGGTACTGGTGTACCCCAGCACCACTTGTATTGTAGCGTAACTTTTATAATGGGTAGGAATTAATGGTTAAACTTCAATTTGGTGGTATATACGTTGCACGAGTGGAACAAATGTTATTCTTTCTTAATTTTTTGTTAACAATAAAAGAAAAGAGTAACATTTATTCTGTCCATGCAAAATATAATCCACCTAACTTTAAACAACTTCTTAATTCATTTAGATAAACTAATGTAACTTAATGCGTAACTTTAAAAACTGAATATCATGGTTGCAGGTGACTTTAATATCAATTTGCGAAATGAGGCAAATCCTTCACTTGCTTCTCGGCAATTTTTAAACTTAATGAATACACTCTATCTTTCTCGTGGTTTTTACCAAATCTACTCGTGTCTTCCACTATGGTAGTCGAATAACAGCCTATAATTAACAGTTACAACTGCAGTTATTAATTATTATTATCCTACTTACATACGTATATACAGTACATTTAGTGTTGTAAAACAACATATTTTGTTTAACTCTCTTTTGTTTTAACCTGTGCAATAGAAAATCCGTTTACATTAGGGTGCTCCATTTTTGACCAACTTCTGTTTTCCCCGGTCCAACCTCCTAATATAATTATGCCTGTTGCTCGAAGTAAGAAAATAGCAATTATTTTCCATTTGATGAAAATTTCGGACCCCCTAAGTAGTATGGCCGCAGAAGGTTAGAGTACATATGCAATTGCAATGTTGATCATACGAGTGCCAATGCCACCCATCCCACACCCTTGTTGCAAGGTTCCAACCCCCCCCCCCCCAAGGACCAACCCCAGGGTGCAAAAAAAAGGGGGTGAACTCTTTAGGGGAGAAGCTGGGACTGCCTCATCCCCAAAAGGGATATACCTAACCTAGAGAGAGAGAGGAGGAGAGAGAGGAAGAGACCATCCTACGTCTAGCGCTGCCAGACGCTTAATGAGAGCTCAGGTAGCCCCACCTGGCTTAGAACTCGAAATCCGCCAGTTGGCTTAGAAGACTTAGAAGGCAGCTGTATATATATATATATATATATATATATATATATACTGTGTGTATATATATAACGTTTGAGCTGCCAGATTGCGCTATTCAGATATTCTTGACAGTGGCTTAGAAATCCGTCAGTCGGCTTAAAAGGTGTAAATGGCAGATGTATATACTTGCTTACTTACTTTTGTTACTTTTGTTGAGTTTGAACGACGGTTCAGGATCGACCTGCGGTCGACCCCTCTGCAGCATCCCGCCTCATTTGCGGGATTTGGTGAAGGGGGGAATTGCTGCCTGATCTCCTCCTGCCCTCGTAGCCAGCCACGCATGGCTGGTCAGGGACTTTGCACAAGAATCTGTCCAGCTGGTTCTTGAAGTTATTCAGGTCGGTGTGCTGGAGATTCCTCACTTCTTTTGGAAGGACATTGAAAAGCTTTGGGCCTAGTATTCTGAGGGTATTTTCCATCCTCGTTTTCATGGCCCCTTGTTCCACCGCAGCTGGGACCGTACAAAATCTGCCTCTGCTCTCATTCCAGTTTGTTTCTATTTCATTTTTAAGGTTAGGGACAGAGCCCTCAAGTATTTTCCATATGTATATTATTGTGTACCGCTCACGCCATCTTTCAAGCGAGTAGAGTTCCAGGGATTGTAGTCGAGACCAGTAGTCTTCACTCTTCGTTTCCACTATCTTAGACGTAAAAGTCCTCTGTATAGCTTCAATGTTCGCATTGTCTCTTTTTCTGTGTGGGCTTGTGAGTACTGAGCAATACTCAATTATTGGTAGGACTAGACTCTTCCATAATTTGAGCAAGATGTTTGCTTTTCTGCTGCGGAAGCTCCTCCAGATGATTCCCATTATTTTTCTAGCCGTTGTGATTTTGATTTTATAGTGCTCTCTGAATTCTGCATCTGACGACATTATTACTCCAAGATCCCTGACTTGTGGATTTGGTGTTATCTGTTTGGCTTGCAAAGTTTTGTACCCTTTTTTCTGTAACTCCTTGTTATTACCATATCTTAGAAGTTTGAATTTTTCTTCGTTGAACTTCAAATTGTTGTCTTCTGCCCAGTGGAATATTGTTTCAATGTCGTTTTGTAATCTTTCTATGTCACTTTCGTTCAATATTTCCTTGTATATCTTTGTGTCATCTGCGAAACGTGATACAATACTGTCAGTGATATCTGCATCAGCATCTGCAATCATTATTATGAACAGCAAGGGAGCTAATACTGTCCCTTGTGGGACAGAGCTCACGACTTTCGAGACTTCCGATTTAACTCCGTTTATCACCACTCTTTGCGTTCTTTGCGTCAAAAAATTAAATATCCACCTTCCTAGCTTTCCAGTAATTCCTGTATTCTTAAGTTTGTGTGCTATGATTCCATGGTCACATTTATCGAAGGCTTTAGCAAAGTCTGTATATATTACATCAATGTTTTGTCCTCGACACAATGTTTCTAATATTTTCTCCTGGTGGTCTAGTAACTATGACAGGCATGATCTTCCCACCCTGAAGCCATGTTGATTTGGGTTGTATAAGTCTTTTTCTTGTAGGTAGTAGGTACTTTTGCCTCTAATTATGCGTTCAAAACACTTTATAACGTGTGAGGTGAGAGCCACTGGCCGATAATTTTTGGACATTGCTCTGTTACCACCTTTAAATAAGGGGGCAATGTTCGCGTTCTTTAAGGGGAGTGGAATTTGTCCTTTGTCGAGTGATTTCCTCCATAGTAAGTATAGCGGTTTTGCAATACTCTCTTTGCATTTCTTCAGAAATGTGGCACTCCATGTGTCTGGCCCTGGCTCTGAATTGTCTCGCATCTGTGATAAGGCCGTAATTACATCTCCTTCCGTGAACTCGAATTCCATCAATAGGTTTGTGCCGGAATTTATTCTTGGTTGATCTGTATCTATGTCGAAAAATTCGTCTGGGTTTTCCACTTCCATCTCGGACTTAGGGGTGCTAAACATAGATTTAAATTGTTCCCTAAGCAGTTCACTTATTTCTTTCGGGTCATTTGTATATTCGGCCTCCCCGTCTATCAACGGTCCAATACTCTCTTTACACTGCATTTTCCTTTTGGCAAACGTGTAGAAGTATTTTGGGTTATTTTTTATGGTTTCTGCTACCTTTTTTTCCCCTCGTTTGACTTATGTATGAATGTTTGCTTTAGGTTCATTTCTATTTCGCCAAGTTTCCTTTCTAGTTTGAGTCTTTTTGCATCAGTTCTGCATCTGTGGAGATGTTTTACGGTTTGTCTTCGTTGCCTGAATAGAGTCCTGATTTTCCTCTGGAGCTTGCTACGTTTTCTTTCCTGTCTCTCTGGAGTATGTTTCAGTATTATAGGTTTGGTTTCAGTCTCTATTATACATAGTATTTCTTGTGGAGTCTTCTCGTGAAGTAGCAATTCTCGATTGACCTCCTTTAAATCTTTATTTACGTTTTCCTAACTTACTTTCTTTAAATTTATGTTTAAGCCTTCAAATATTCCATCTGCCTCTCTAGGATGCGTTTTCGGACCACTGGGTGCTAACTTCAATTGTATATCGATGAGGTTATGGTCGGAAAACTTTGTGTGCGTTACTTTTTTATTTATTATTATCTCGTTGTTATTTGTCCAGATTAAATCCAAAACGTTCTCCTTTCTCGTGGCTTCACCGATTTCCTGGTTAAGGGCGTAATGTTTCATAATATCTAATAGCATTGTTGCTTGGGTTCTATCATCTTTAGTAATGTTGCCATGAAACTTCTCAACATATATAAGTTCGTCATTTTTCTTCCATGATATGAATGGGAAATTAAATTCTCCGAAAATTAGAATATTTGTTGCTTGAGTTTCAAGTAATTTTAATGTGTTTTCTATTTCATTTGTAGCAAATTGGAATTCACTTTTTGTGGTGTTTGGTGGTCTGTGGATGTTCATAATGGTTAGGTTCAGTTCTTTTCCTTCTAATATAATATGAAATAATTTGATAAGTGCAGGGTGTTTGTGTAACAATAATTAAAAATGTGTTCGAACAGGCAATTATTAATGTTAGATAGCTAATTAGATGGACCTATTTATAGTAGTTACTTGTTATTAACTTAAAACATTCATTAATCAGATTGATACTGTTTCCATGTGTGCAATCAGTATGCTGAGATGCAGCTGCAGAGGTGAGAAATTAACGTTTACCTATCTGAATTGAATAGCCTGGATGAAGAAGATACCTGCCTTTGTGACAGGTAATTTAATGTAAATATAGGGGCATGCACACCTATCATTAAAATGTATTAAACTAAAAGCTAGCAGAGTCAATGAAGTTGGTGTTACTGCAGACAGTGTCATATCTTTCATTGGGTCATAAAAGTCCAAGTTAACCACAGAATTTTTACATATAGTCTATGTAGAGATGTAGTTGGCCTACATGGATAGGAATTAACCTTAGAAGACCAGTGTAGGCCTACACACATAGTGACTAGTGTCGGGGTTATGTAACCCCATAATTACATTTATAGGTTGAATCAAATGATTTTTCATAGTTTTAGTATGCTAGTAAAAATTTAACCATTAAATTTATAATTGGGACTCAGGGAGTTACCAGATAAAATTAATATAAAATCTTCAGTGATTAGGGGAAATCGTTAATTAATAGGTTTATAATCAATACCCTTGCCAGTAAAATAAGTGGTGAAAGGTATGAAAATAAAAACCCACTCTAATAGACAGAGTTTATTTCCACAACAGTTTCGATGCCCACTGGCATCCTCCTCGGGTGGATACAGAAAAACGAATGACATTCGTTTTTCTGTATCTACCCGAGGAGGATGCCAGTGGGCATCGAAACTGTTGTGGAAATAAACTCTGTCTATTAGAGTGGGTTTTTATTTTCATATTTTGACCTTCACGTAGAAAAAAGTGAATTTTTTTTGCAATTAAAGTGGTGAAAGGACTTAAAGATTTTGAAAAGGTCTGGTCTTTTTTATTTAATACTAATGTAGCTCAACTACCTTAAAATTTTACCTAAAATTAGATATCACAGTTTAATTACAAGTGATAAAAATAAGTGAAAATACTGACTCTAAAAAATTAAAGAATTCTTTAGTTAATAAATAAAACACTTTCAAGCTTCCTTTATTTGAGAAATAGGGCCTTATTATAAGATTTTTAACAAGTCTTGACCCTTCATTTCACAGTAAAATTAATAAAACATATACAGTAGAAGAAATAGAGCCTGAATTCTAAATGTGCCACAAACCTATGAAAAAACTTGATATATGAAAGTAGGCAGTCTTTTTATAAATATACATGGTGATTCAAAATGGTGTTCTCAGAAATAACTTGTAACATAAATGTTCTTGGGGAAGACCTTTTTGGCTCAACCTGTATATATATATAAACATGCCCTTCCTACCATGTCTGTAGTGTAAAATTGGTTTAAACCAGTTACCTATAGCTGAGGTTGTAGATGGCCATCTCCGAAAACTATTAATAGTGGCGTTCCTCAGGGCTCTCTCTTGTCACCCACTCTTTTCCTTTTAGTTATCAATGATAAATAAAATCACGCTTCCTGTCCTATCCACTCCTATGCTGATGATTCCACTCTTCATTTTTCTATCTGCTTCACAAAGTGTCCCTCTATGCTTCACGTGGGATGGCTATGGTGCACATGACCAATGATCTTCCTACTATCTCTGACTGGGGCAGAGAAAATCTTGTGGCTTTCAGTGCCTCAAAAAATGCAGTTCCTTCATCTGTCTACTTATCTTCCATACAGCTATTGTGAAAAAACTATATAGGGCTATGGGTTGATTGCCTGATACCCTCATCCGTTGGAAATTTCCAGCAGACTTCAGTGGAGAGTTACCGACCAAAGTCCTGTGTTTTTTTGTTAGAGAGTTATGTATGTGTAGGTCTTCAAAGGACCTCTTTATATTTAATTGTTTTCTGGATTTGGACTACCTATATGGTAAAGAAGGAAATTGCCTTACCTTATTATTTCGTTGAGCCTCGCTTCTGTTTCGATGTAGGGCCGTGGTACCATGGAGTTACACAATGAGTTCACTCGATGTAACTAATATAGGCAGTCACTATTTAAACCCCTGAAGGAATAGGCCTATCCTTTTTATAGTTATTAGGTTTTATATTATAAGGAATTCACTCAGAACTTTAGGGAAGACAAAAGCACATCTTCCCTGTTTAATTAAAGCATTCGCTGTAACATAAACAAGCTCCGAGAGAGCCGCTATAATATAATCTTCATATTTTTATTATAAATTGCTGATTTGGCAAAGGTCGTTGACTCTTTCTCGATGTAATTCTCATAAGTTGGCAATAGAAAAGTTTGAACACGAGATCATAATTTGGTTTCTCTTGTTATGCTGGCCCGAAGCCTACATATGGGTTCTATGTACGTATGTATGGCAATTATTTCATTCCCAATAGGCTATGTCGCCAATCCCGGGGCAATTTTGTATAGATATTTAATTCAATTAATTACTAATTTATATTTAATTAAGAAGTAAAGGTACCACATACGATACCATGTTGTAAGCGTGTATAGTTTTTCCATACACTGGGGCGGGGGGGCGGAGAAAAATTTGTATGTTATAGATCAAATTTTTTGACAAACTGTGTAAAACCATGTAAAATGGATTAAAAAGAATGAAGTAGGAATTTAGGGAGAGGAAGGTTACTCAAGACCTATTTAAATATAAAAGTTCAAGAGGCCAACTTCTCAATCCATCTTTCCCCTGTCTATGGCCTCCAATCTTTCAAATGCAGAGTGTCTAGGCATCTCAGAAACCTTGAACCTTGAGTTTGGCCCTTCTTCCTGTATGGGAGGGGCATTTTTGCAGGTATTCACACTTGGCCGCTCCTTCCAGCATAAAAAACCTCCCGATAAATATGCTGTTCAACAATGATTTTGTCTCAAGAAAAGTTTTATGTCATTATTATAGTATCACGTATAGTTTTTGAGAAATTTCCATTTTTTCGTTTTGGAAAAAATATTCAATTTTTGTAGTAAAAGCTGTTCATTTATTACATTATGTCGTAACTCTGGCCAAATGTGATGTTTGTCTTATTACGTCGTGTGTATTGCTACTCTTATTGTATGTGTGATGTTAATATTTTTTAATATTTTGTATAATATTTAATTAATTATATCCAATATACAATATTATATATATTATATACAATATACAATAATTGAATGATATTTTTTAAGATTTCATGGAAACTATGCGTGATAAGCCAAAATGAATAACATTTTCGGAATCAGCAACGTCGACTTCATATAGACCAGCTTTGTTTGTTGCTGAGACAGAGTGAAAGTAAAAATTTGTTGTTCAGTGTAATTAATTTTTTATAAAGAGACAGGGCATTCTAGTCCCTACAAGGCATAATATTTGGATTTTATCAGAACTATTTAAATTATTGTTTGATTGCATAAATAAGTTAGGCAGAGCTACAATAATCAAGCTTAGACACATTTTATTTCTATATATATATATATATAATAGTTAGCCGAGATTATGAGAAAGTTAAGGAATATGTATATATATACTGTGTGTATGTGTGTGTGTCTCATCCCCTCAATATATTCCATTTGACAAAAAACAAAATATGCAAAATCTCAAGTAATTATAAATATTCTAATTGGTGGCGCACAAAGACTCAAATTTAGTCAATTATTGAAACATAAATACACAAATTTTTTATTAGCTTTCCACTATAAGGGCAAATAGCAGCAGTTAAAGAAGAGCATAAACTAAAATAGATATTGACTACTGATTAATTAGAAACTGAATTGACCTAAACATTTTAGGACTGAAAGTATAGTAGATTTGGCCTAGTAGGGATGGTTGCTTATGAGGCACCCCTAAATATTAATTGATTTTAATAAAACTTCTTTAGTGCACGTTTTTTATTAAGAGGAAAAACATGCGGGGGTGAGACCCCCAAATTTTGGTTGATTGGGTGGTTGTTATATGTATAGGAAAAATTAAATATATAAAATTTTGGGGTTTCACCCCCGCATTTTTTTCTATTAATATAAAACGTGTACCAAAGTAGTTTTATTATAATCAATTAATACTTAAGGGTGCCTCATAAGCAGCCATCCCTACTAGGCTAAATCTACTATACTTTCAGTCCTAAAATGTTTAGTTCAATTCAGTTTCTAATTAATCAGTAGTCAATGTCTATTTTAGTTTATGCTCTTCTTTAACTGCTGTTATTTGTCCTTATAGTGGAACGCTAAGAAAAAATTCGTGTATTTATGTTTCAATAATTAACTAAATTTGAGTCCTTGTGCGGCACCAATAAGAATATTTATAATTACTTGAGATTTTGTATGTTTTGGTTTTTGTTAAATGGAATATATTGAGGGAGTGAGACGGTGAAATTTGCAATTTCGAAAAATAAGAACCACCCTAAATTATATATATATATATGTGTGTGTGTGTGTGTGTGTGTGTTTATTTGATAAGCTTTCACGTCATAGGCTTGTTGAATAAAATGCGCACAGCTTTCTGTACTCAGCTGCATTAATAAATTAGTTACCAGGAAGTTCATTAACATATAAATAAATTTCTGTATCTTTATAAAGTACGTTCAGGCGATATTATTGACTCTGGCAACTTTGTCACCAGCTGGTATGTTATATATATATATATATATATATATATAGAGAGAGAGAGAGAGAGAGAGAGAGAGAGAGAGTTACAAGGAGTTACAAGGAAAAGAAGTACCTCAAAAGGTCTTGCGGCCCACACCGAGGAGGTACCAATGGCAACGGGTGCCACGGAAAATTTTCTATACACTCAAATAGTGTGCAAGATTTGGTCTAACCTTTTCTTGAACTGATCCACAGAGGAACTGTTCACAACTTCTGAAAGTAACCTGTTCCACGTGTCACAGATCTTATACGTAAAGTAATTCCCACACACACTAGTCCTAAACCGTTTCAAATCCAACTTCCAACCATTGTTGCGAGTTGGGTTATCATTTAAACTAAACATGCTTCTAAAATCGACATCGTTGAACCCGCGTAAGAGCTTGAAAACTTCGATCAGTTGACCGCGCAGCCTCCGAGTTTCCAGCGAAAACAAGTTCAGGGCGCGTAACCATCGATTGTAGCCTATATGCCTAACGGAAGGGATTAACTTTGTGGCCCTCGCCTGCACTCGCTCCAGCCTCTCAATATCATTCCTGAAGGTGGGCGACCAGAACTGCACTGCATACTCCAGGTGCGGCCGAACCAAGGAATTGTACAGAGAGAGCACAATCTCCTTGTTCCGAAACTGAAATTGCCTCCTGATATAACCCAACAGCTTCTGGGCTTTCTTTTCCACCTCTACGCACTGTTTGGTAAACTTAAGGTCGCTGTTAATTAGCACACCCAAGTCCTTTTCCAAATCAGTCACCTCGATATTACTCCCCAGCATCGAGTAGTCCGACTTGGGATTGGCATAGCCAATGTGCATCACTTTGCATTTACCCAAGTTAAACGGCATTTGCCACTTTTAGGACCACTCTCCTATCCTACCTAGGTCCGCACGCAGTTCCTCGATCGCTTTGGGCGTCCCAACATTGGCCCCAAGCTTGGTGTCATCAGCGAATTTGGCGATCCGATTGACGATGCCACCGTCTATATCATTTATGTAAATGATAAATAACAGTGGCCCCAAAACGGAACCCTGAGGAACCCCACTAGTGACCGAGGCCCAACCCGAACTGGCCCCTTTAATTACAACCCTCTGCCGCCTATTCTTCAGCCAGTTTTCAATCCACCTACCTACTTCCCCACCGATACCCAGTGCGCGCACTTTCGCTGTTAGCCGAAGGGTGAGGTACCTTATCAAAGGCTTTCTGAAAGTCGAGATAAAGTATATCAATCGCCCTACTTCTATCGTACTCACTCAACATTCAACATGACGTGGAAAAACTCGAGCAAGTTGGTGAGACACTACCTATGCCGTCTAAACCCATGTTGGGAGTCCCCAAGCAGCTTGTACGAATCCAAATGGTCAACGAGCCTATCCGCTATTATCCCCTCTAATAATTTATCTACAACTGAAGTGAGACTAATGGGACGATAGTTCCCTGGACTTTCGTGATCCCCTTTCTTAAAGATAGGGGTCACGTTGGCTTCCCTCCAGTCACCAGGCACCTGGCCCGTCTCCAACGATTTGTTGAAGACTGTAGCCAGGTGGGGAGCCACCTGGTCGCACACCTCCCGCAACACTCTGGGGAGAAATTGGTCTGGCCTAGGAGCCTTAAACGCGCTTAGTTTGTCTATTCTATCGGCAACGACTGTCGCGGTACATCGAACACTATCCAGGCCAGCACCTTCGTGCCTCACGCCTGGCTCGGGGATGATGCGGGTGTCCTCCCTGGTGAACACTCCCGCAAAGTACTCATTAAGCACATTGGCGATGTCCGCGTCGGAGGTCCGCAGAACGCCGCTGCGGTCCTTTATCATGCTTTCTACTATTAACATAACTGAAGAACTCCTTAGGGTTCCCCTTGCAGAGGCTTGCCACCCGTAGTTCTTCGTTACGTTTCGCTAGCCTAACCTTCGCCTTCACTTCCCTACACAGGCGGACATACGCTTCAGTGTTCTCATCGGAACGATTGGCCTTCGCCCTCCTATACGCTACTTTCCTATTTCGGATAGCCGAAGCGATGTCACGATTGAACCACTTAGGCTGCGTTGAAGCAGGGGTGACCGGTTTTGAGGGTATGGCAGCAGACTGCAGCACCATAAACTCGTCCCGGAATGGATTCCACACTCCCTCAACATCGCCGCCGACCTCGAACCCCATCTCACCTACGCTATCCCTGAGGCTAAGAAAGTCCGCCCGCCGGAGATCGAGCTTACTGCTTCTCGAGTTACTACGCTTCACCCGAGGGACGCACACACGGAACCTAATCAGACCGTGATCACTCCCGCCCAACGATTCGTCGTCGGTGAGGCCAGTGACGAGGTTGTCTTCGGTCGTGAATACTAAGTCTAGAACGCTTTCGCCTCGTGTAGGCTCATTGACCCACTGAGTGAGGAAGTTCTCATCAGCAAAGTCAACTAGCCTCCTCCCTTCAGCATCGGTAGTCCTGTCTTCCCACTTTATGCCGCGACAGTTGAAGTCTCCTAAAACTACACACACCCTATCCCCTAGCAGGCTACTGAGTTCGGTGTACAGGGCTGTATCCTCCTCGAGGAGGAGATGCGGAGGTCTGTACACCAAGATTAACCTATAGTTCGTCCCTCCCACGTTCAGATCGACGCCAAGCAGCTCCCGTTCCGACCGGAACTGGCAGTCAACCGGAATCAACGTGTCCCTGACGTATATTAGTACCCCACCCCCCTCCCCACGGGTGCGGTCTTTACGAAACATTCTATACCGGGAATTTCGAACTCCCCAACGTAGTCCCTACGATCAGTATGAATCCAGGACTCGGTGATAGCAACGATATCCTGGTATTCTGATGCTAAGAGCGCCCGTAGCTCGCAAAACTTGTTCCTAATCGACCTAGCATTAAAGAGCATTGCACGGAGGGAGCCTTCCCTATTCTGACCGCCCCCTAGCACGACCCGTTTCCCGAACAGCCAGGGCTGTCGGGAGTTGAAGAGCCTCTCACTAACGAGGGGGCAACTTCCGCAGGAGCCTGAGCCCCCTCCAACGTAGGAGGGTCACCCACCTGTACCTGGACGCACCCTTCAGTTGAAGGTACGTCCGCCACCGGATCATCATCATCTCTCCCCAGTGGGGCCCCATCATCTCTCCCCGGACTCGACCTCACCATTCTGTGCTGGTCGAGCAGCGCGCCTAGCACACCTTTACCCTTGTTATTGAGGTGGACACCATCCCTCTGGTAAAGGTTCCACCTACCTGAAAATGCGTCGAAGGGGTCAATAAACCTCACGCCCAGCGGGACGCACAAGTCTTGCGCCCTCTCGTTGATGCCAATGACCTTACCGAGTGCGTGGTCACTGGTATTCATTCACGGTAAAATACCCATTAACATTCCCCTGTCTGTCTTCAGTTTTAGATCATCCGCAAGATACATGATCTCGGTGATGATCCCCTCTGAAAGACCTACCCTACCGCCTTTGAGGAACAGTTCGTTGCCACCAGCGTGGACAACGATCGCAGTCCTCCGACTAACCACGCGCACCTTCTCTACCTCCTTCCTTAAGTGCGTCGTTCCCCGCCCAGGTAAGCACCTTACCTTCCTCCCATCCCGGTTTGCAGAAGCAAAGTACTTCTACTGGCCCCTGATCTGCGAGTCCCCAATCAAAACGGTGTCTTCCTCCCTCGAGCACAGGAGACTAAAGCGGTAGAGGTCCTGACAGGGGCAACTGGGGTCTCAGGCTTCGGCTTCGCAGCCTTCTTGCCCGAGACTTTTCGAAACCTGTCGCCACCCATACACGCAGTTACACCACCCGACCCACCCCGACCGGTGGAGAGAGAGAGAGAGAGAGAGAGAGAGAGAGAGAGAGAGAGAGAATTGCGCTCTGTGTAAATAATTGTACATTTTAAATAAGTTATTATATAGGAACTGAGTATTGACGTATCTGGCAAATTTTCCGCTTGCTGATGGGAAACTGTTTAAAGGATGTAATATAGACGGATAAACTAAGCCGACAGTAAATAGGTAAAATTTAGTAAATTATAGCTACCCATGTATCTAAAATGATTTAAAGAATGATAGGTTTATATAAATTCATTAACATATTTTGAGTACCATCTTTATAAAGAATGTTTAGGGAACATTTTTGTCTAAATGGTATCTCTGACAATTTTCCCACCAGCTGTTGAGAAGGTTGCCAGATATGCTAGGTAAAAGATTGGACAGTCAATATTCTGTTCTTACATTCGTAAATGTGTTGCAACCTATTAAAGAAATTAAAGAAATGTACTTATATTTTTCCTGTATTTATTTGTCTTATATACGTACTGTATATCCGTGTATTTATTTCTGTTTTATGAAATTAATTGTCTGCCGACTTTTTATACAATAAAATACAGGCTCCCCCCCAAAAATAGGAGATTTTTATAAAAATAAATAAGTTAGTCCTAAAAATGGTTTAAATAAATATTTTTATAATATAGTTAAAAGATATATTTGTGTTAAGGCAAAAATGTGTTTTAAATAATTCGTTGTTTTGAATAATTCTTCTTTAATGCATGATAAAAGGATAACAATAAATAAGTTACCCTACAAAATAAAATCTAATTTTATTATAAAATTATATTAATATTTTTTATAATATAAATTAAAGATATATTTCTAGATTAGGACAAAAAATTTGTTTTTGCTTTAAATTTTGTTTACCATGTTTCAGTTTTTGTTTGAAAGAAGAGACAGCATTCCGATACCTTACAACTTGGCAACTGAAATAGCTATATATATATAGGCTGACCATATTTCCTTGAGACAAAAACGGGATGGGGGTTATGTAATATTCTGTATTCATGAAAAAGTAAGTACATAAACATATTGAGCTTACAATTATTCTTCAGTGACAGAACCCATACAGAACCCATAAAAAAAACGGTACTGACCCGTTTAAAACGGTACGTATGGTCAGCCTATATATATATATATATTCAAATTTTGCAACCTCCATTCGGGGAAACAAGAAAAAAAAATGGTGTCAATAATCCAGCAGGGTTGAAGCACCTTAAACATAAAAAACAAACAAACAATCCTGGCGAAAATCAATAGGTTTGTCTATTATTTGTGCCATTTTTTGAGATCTTACTGGTCAAATGGGTGGTGGTGGTGGTGCGTATTTTGTTATTTCTTGAGAGGGGGCTCTGTATGAAGTGGATTATGAGGTAGTCTAAGGCAGGCATGCTCGCTCGCTCGCATGCATGTATATACAGGGTGTTTCATAACATGCGGGGTTTGTAAACAGTTTGCGAAAAGAATGCATGTGTATAGAGGGTGTTTCATAACAAGCAGTGTTTGTAAACAGTTCGCGAAAAGAATTGCTGGAACAAAAAACGGGGATTGTGAGATAGTCTAAGGATTGTGAGGTAGTCAAAGGAAGGCATGCTCGCGTATTTTGTTATTTTTTGAGAGGGGGCTATGTATGAAGGGGATTGTGAATAGTTTAAGGAAGGCATGCTCGCATGCATGTATATACAGAGTGTTTCATAACATGCAGTGTTTGTAAACAGTTTCCGAAAAGAATGCATGTATATACAGGGTGTTTCATAACAAGCAGTGTTTGTAAACAATTTGCGAAAAGAATTGCTGGAACACAAAACGGGCTGTAACTCGGAAACAAAGCGATTTCGGGAACATGTTTATAGAGACTTTCTTCAGGTCCTGAATCCATCCTGAAAGTGCGTCCCACATGTTATGAAACACCCTGTACGTGCGTATTTTGTTATTTTTTGAGAGGGGGCTATGTATGAAGGGGATTGTGAGGTAGTCTAACTAAGGCGTATGCGTGTATTTTGTTATTTTTGAGAGAGAACGGTGTTAATTCTCCTTCACGTGTGTATGATTAAGTCATATACGATGTGTTTGTGTTTTGAGGCAGAGCGATGTTAATTCTCATTTATACGTAGGTACAAGGAAATAACTATGATTAAGCCTTATAGGACTGGCTGTGCCAGCTCCTGTGTCCCTCTAAAGAAATTGGATGTGAGCCGTTTACACCTTCTAAGCCGTGCTCCTAAAGATTGTGTGTGTGTGTGTGTGTGTGTGTCTATATTCGTCCCTCTAAAGAAACTGGCTGTGATCAGTTTACGCCATACGCCTTCGAAGCCAACTGACTGTGATGCTAAAGCCGCCCAGGATGGAAGACACCATTATGCGTCGTGTTATGCCAGCGAAAACAACATCTCTCTCTCCTTCTTGTATTTTATTTTAGGTTAGGTTAGGTTACCCACCTTTGAAGGGTCTAGCCCCGGCCCTCCGCTACATACATCCACACACAATTCATATAAAAGAAGTTTTGTTTTATTTTTTCCATACATGGAAACACCCATATATATACACAAATCATATATATATATATATTTGGGGGGGGAGAAAGAGGGTTGTTGCATAACCACCCTACTCCCCTCTCCCCATTGTTGCAATTATTGATCATGTTGCATGCAATCGATTTGCACTCTCACATTTTGCTGGTATACTACTGGAGACTCTTGAATTCGCCGTAGAAACAACGGGTGATCAGGCTGATCACCCACGAACCATTTTCATTCTCCATAATGGACAAGTACACGGGGATCGATACAGGGACCTTCCACTGATACTCCTGGCCGGAAAGAGATTTTTTCTATTCTGGTGGTGCCACAATGCCGCGAAGTATGAACGACTCAATATAGCACTTGCTGCATAAACACCTTTCACGGCGGGAAACTCAAGTTGACACAAACATATGACAGACGTCCAATTACAGAAAACACGCTCAAACACTTGCCTGCCTTGTTAATATGTATAAGAATAGAGTAGAAAAATATTTTGTAGAAACAATTTTATAACGAACAAAAATAAATAAATAAAAAAATGCATGGCATAAATTAAGTGAGGTAGAGTTGCGTTTTTGCCGTTACGATTTCTCTCTCTTCGGTGGCTAGATGAACGTGACAGGTGAGGGCATGGTGTGGTAAGCAGGGCTGTGGAGCTGGAGCTGGAGCCGGAGCCAGGAGCTGGAGCTTGAAGCAATTTTGGTGAGTGGAGCTGGAGTTGGAGCTGGAGCCAGTTATTTTTGGGAAGCTGGAGCTGGAGCTGGAGCTGATAAAAAATGTGTCAGCTCCGGCTCCAGCCCAATACAAATTCTATGCTGAATTAAAGGAAGTAGAAAAATACAACCGCTCCTCTAAACTGACAGTTGACGATGTCATACCCTTATGTCCATAATGGACAAGTACACGGGGATCAATACAGGGACCTTCCACTGATACTCCTGGCCGGAAAGAGATTTTTTCTATTCTGGTGGTGCCACAATGCCGCGAAGTATGAACGACTCAATATAGCACTTGCTGCATTCTATGCTGAATTAAAGGAAGTAGAAAAATACAACCGCTCCTCTAAACTGACAGTTGACGATGTCATACCCTTATGTCCATAATGGACAAGTACACGGGGATCGATACAGGGACCTTCCACTGATACTCCTGGCCGGAAAGAGATTTTTTCTATTCTGGTGGTGCCACAATGCTGCGAAGTATGAACGACTCAATATAGCACTTGCTGCATTCTATGCTGAATTAAAGGAAGTAGAAAAATACAACCGCTCCTCTAAACTGACAGTTGACGATGTCATACCCTTATGTCCATAATGGACAAGTACACGGCGATCGATACAGGGACCTTCCACTGATACTCCTGGCTGGAAAGAGATTTTTTCTATTCTGGTGGTGCCACAATGCCGCGAAGTATGAACGACTCAATATAGCACTTGCTGCATTCTATGCTGAATTAAAGGAAGTAGAAAAATACAACCGCTCCTCTAAACTGACAGTTGACGATGTCATACCCTTATATCCAAAGATTATAAGGAATGTAGCTAGTATTGTATCAGCTCTACCACCCACACAAGTCAGTGTAGAACGCCTCTTTTCAGTGAAATCTGATTTAAGAGCATCAATGAAGGATGACTTAGCAGAAGCCATTTTATTTCTGAGGACAGGCATGTAATGAAGATGTATAAAAAGTAATAAAAATTATTTTAATTTTTTTAAAAGGCTACATTTTCCAAATAAACATTCTATAATACAAACGAATAAGGTTTTTTTTTTGTCTTTTTGTAAAACATTTTTTTTTGTCATGAAAGGTGTAGGTAATATTATTATTAATAAATGATAAAAAAAAGCCACAAAGGCATAGCTATAGTCATTAGAATTTAGATTAATAGCTGCAACAGGCTTTGGTCTAAATTTTAAAAAGTAGCCTGATGAATCATGTGATGGTGATGAAATGTTTTGTGTGGCTGCCTGCTATGGCCTATGAGTAGCAAGGTACAATTTCAAGAGATTTATCAATCATTAATATATGGTGAGAGGAGCTGGAGCCGGAGCCGGAGCCGGAGCTGGGCATAAAAAAAATGCTGGAGCCGGAGCCGGAGTTGGAGCCAGAAATTTGAAAATGCTGTAGCCGGAGCCGGAGCCGGAGCTTAAGATTTTGGTGCCAGCTCCACAGCCCTGGTGGTAAGTCTGATTTTTGCTCTTTCCTGTAGAAGCATTTCATCACTTTGCCTTCAGCTTTGTGCGGACATGTATGTAGACATGAAGAGTTTAACGTCTACCTCGCTCTTCAAGTTTTCGTAACGATACCAAGTGGTTGATGTACTATCGCCACACGTATATTAATTAACAGTTAGTTTATACACCGGTATTATCTAGCGTACGATCTCTATGTGTGCATAGCGTAACTGTAGAGCTAGCTTATATATTCTCCTATTTCCTGTAAAATTTCCTTGGCTACTTTTCCATGGTCAAGGTATTTTTTCAACCTTTTTCCGTACAGCCCCTGGCGGGGAGGGTACAGAGAGAGCATTAAGCTTTTCTATCCAGTTTTCTACTACTGCTAGAATAGGTTAAAAATTAACCAATTTAATGACAGGAACCTCCACGAGTAGACCGAAAGGTCTTTGATTCTTCCTCTTGTTCTTGTAACTAACCAACTAACTACTGTAATATTCTCTCTCTCTCTCTCTCTCTCTCTCTCTCTCTCTCTCTCTCTCTCTCATATATATATATATATATATATATAAGTAACAATTAAACTATATTTTTAGTAGCTTCAGCTTTTCTTGTTTGAGGTTTTATATTTTCTACAGGTAAACCATTTATCATTTCAAATCATGAATTGAATTAGAACATATTTGCAGCTATGAAACTCACTGAAATGACTGCCCTTCCGTAATGAGCTCACTTCTGTAATGGCCTCACTTTCGTAATAAGTGAAAGCGAAATGCTTCTTTTCTCTAAAGATAAACGAATATCAACTGAAAATACTTTCCATTTTGCTAATTACTGTATTAATATTAACACTTTAAAATGTTCAAAACAAAGGCAGTTATGCATATAATGCTCACCAGTTAAACAACAATCATTCTCAAACAACAGTTCACACACACACACACACACACACACATATATATATATATATATATATATATATATATATATATATATATATATATATATATTTATTACCTCTTCAGATCGCTGCCGGAACAAGTCGATATATTTTCTTTGAGATTATTTAATTTATAAAAATCACTACTTATGTTTTTCCTTTCTTATTTGGTTGCACTTCTTAAACAAAACTGAAAGAATATTCATAACAAACACTATTACATATAAACATTCGAGGATAAATTTCCTTCACTGATCTTTTCATGGATTAATTTCCACAAGGCGAACTGAAAAGGCGAGTGAACAGCAGCAAGCAGAATCATAAAACGTAAACTAAAAATTTCTTATCTAATCAGAAAGAAATATGTTACAATGGCGTCTCTAAAGGAAGCGTGACTCACTATCGGTTCTTATTAGTTCGTAAAGCAAATGAGGAAAATCAACTAGTGAACCTCAAAAGAGTTATTTACAAGATAGGACACTGTTCTTGCAGACACTCTGCATGCACTCACGCCAGGACGACAGAGAAAAAAAGCACGAGACAACTTCATTCAATTGCAGATAAAGTTCACAAATTATAAACTACAGATTTAATTGCAGTGAATTCTTCTTTCTTTTTATGCTTTTGAATAGGCCTAGCCAAAAAGTGGCGCTTATATAAATCATATTACGAAACTCAGTAATGTTTCACAAAATATAAACTTCATTCTTTCGATAAAGCAAAAATAAAATAATATCAGGTCATCCCATAAGTAATGTCTTTTTTTAGATTGGAATTTGAAGGACAAAAAAAAACTCAACAAACTTTTTAATCTAGTACATATTTCCCATCAGAATCAATGACACTCTGCCAACGTCCTACAAGCTTTTCAATGCCATGTTTATAAAATTCAGGCGGTTTTGAGGCAAAAACGTACAAAGACTGGTGTGCAGGTCATCTAAAGAAGTATAGTGTTTCTCGTCAAGATAGTTTTGCAGACTCCTGAAGAGATGATAATCTGAAGGCGCAACGTCTGGAGAATATGGAGGATGTGGAAGTTTTTCCCACCCAAGCTCCTCAATTTTTGCAGAAGTGATCCGAGCGGTATGAGGACGTGCGTTGTCGTGGTGGAACACGATTCCTTTCCGATTAACCAAAGAAGGTTTCTTTTCTTTTAGTGCAGTGTTCAATCGATCCAGTTGTTGACAGTAGACTTGAGCGGTGATTGTTTGGTTGTGTGGTAAGGTTTCAAAGTGTATTACACCACCTTTATCCCACCAAACACCAAGCAACACCTTCCGAGGGTGAAGATTTGGTTTTGGCTGTGGTGTCGCTGGTTCTCCGGCACAAACCCACTGTCGACGGCGCTTAACATTCTGGTACAGTATCCACTTTTCATCACCAGTCACTAAACGGTACAAAAACGGATGTTGGAGTTCTCGGGAATGAAGAGCTGTGCTGTTTACCCGCACCCTCATATTGTCGACCGACAATTCATGTGGCACCCATTTTCCTAACTTAGGCACTTTCCCGAGTTGTTGCAAATGTCGATGGATGGTGGACGGGGATGAATTGAGTTTCTGGGCCAATTCTTCGACAGTTGTTGAACAGTCTTCTTCAAGTGCGGCTAACAGTAGGTCATCATCAAACTCAGCAGGGCGTCCAGAGCGTGCTGCATCTGTCAAACAGCAGTCACCATTCCTAAACTTTTTAAACCATCTTTGATATTTCCTCACATGCAGAATATCGTTGCCATAAACGTCCTGAATGTTTCGCGTTACTTCCGTAGCACTATTCCCCTTTTTTGAACTCGTAAAGCATTGTATGCCTAATATGCTCTTCTGATACCGTCATGTTTATGAGGGGTTTACATAAAGCAAAACACACGTCTTCACTGGTCAAGGTCTGTAAAGTATGTAGCGAAACACGATAGATCTCCTCTTAGATATAACCTTCGGAAAATTTATGCTTAAACCGAGTAGGACTAGTTTAAACTTAATCTATCGTAAAAAACATTACTTATGGGATGACCTCATATATAACTAGTTATATATATATATATATATATATATATATATATATATATATGCGCCTCGGTGATGTAGTGGTTAGTGTCGTTGACTACGAATCCATCGGCCCCGGGATCGAGACCCGGTGGCGGCATGCTGCGCGCAGCAAAACCCAACTGTTTATCCTTTTACACAATAAAAAAAATTACTTGGTAGATTAATGGATACCCTGGGTAGCCAAGTGGTTAAGACGCTGGGCTGCTGGTGGAGCGTCGTTCGGATTCCACGTTAAACTGTACGTCTAAGGTGGAGTGACTTTCATCAGAATGAACAATTCGGGTGGAAACAAAACCAAGGTTAAGCAAGATTATATATATATATATATATATATATATACAGGGCGTCCCAAAAAAATGTATACACACTTTAAATAATTATAAAGGCAGTGTTTATTAACATACATTTCATTTTCAAACTGTAATAGAATCTACAGACATTATTTAATTATTTTGTCAACGCCTGTTTTCAAACTGACGTCCGTTCTGGTCCAGGCACTGCTGATAACGCGAAGCAATGGAATCGCAAACATCACGAAACATTTCGTTTGGTATTTGTGTGCATTCTCGTTCAATGGCTGCTCTCAATTCAGCGACTGTTGCAGGTTTTATAGCGTAGACTTTGTCTTTTAAGTATCCCCATAAAAAAAAGTCTAGTGGTGTGAGGTCTGGTGAACGCGGAGGGTATTCTACGAAACCCCTTCGTCCAGTCCACATCCACATCGTGCCAAGTACCACTCGCAATACTCCACTCTTCGGTCCGGATCATCTTCATTAATAGCATGGACTAATCTTGGAATGTAACTTTTCCATTGACAGCGCTTCAAAATGCGTTGGACAGACGATTCTGAAATTCCTACCTCACGACTCGCTTGCCGCACAGATTTTCTTGGACTTTGGTGATACGTTTCCAGTACTCTTTCTTGCTTTGTGGGGCTTGTCGATGTCCGTGGTCTTCCGGAACGCTTCTTGTGGACATTCTGAACAGTTCCATCGGCTTCAAACTTATCTCTAATTCGAGTGATGGTAAGTCGCGTTGGTGGATCTGTTTGAAACTCCCTCCTAAACTGTCTTTGCACTTCAACTGCGTTTTCACACTTCCAGTAGCATTTTAGAATGAATTTCCTTTGTTCAAAGCTTAGTCTGACTGCCATTATTAATTCTAATGGGTTTAACTTGGAAAGAAAGAAACGAAAGAAACATCAATTGAGCTATCAGCTGTTAAAGTGTGTATACATTTTTTTGGGACGCCCGGTATATATATATATATATATATATATGAAAAGAAGGACCAACACAACAGCACACCACATTTTTGTTTATTTTTTTATACTTCAGACGTTTCGACAAATCATTTGTCATCATCAGTGAATTATAAATCTTTAAACCTTAAAACAAAAATAAAATTAAAATTACATCAAAACAAAGAAAATTAAAATCATTAAAATTACATCAATACAAAAGAAAATTAAATCATTAAAGTTAAATTAAATTAAAATTACCTCAACTGGTAAATACACAATATTTACGTCAACCTCCATTAGAGTGTGCCACTTTTAATAAATGTTTGAAATTCTGAGGTGCAATATTCTCATGTGGTGATCCCTGCTACTTTATTTACGAATATGAAGTTTTAACCCATTCTGAAAAAATTTGACCCCGGATCGGGGGCATTGAAATTTTGACCCAAACCTGTGACGTCATCAGACCGATTTTTCATATGTATTTGACCATAAAATCTTTATTTATTAACCGATTCGAATGATTCTGGTGTCAATTGATGCAGAATTGGAAATACTTTTTTTCATACCAAAACAGTAGCTTTTACTATAAGTGTTTGGTCGAAAACTCAGGTAATCTATAAAAATTAGACAAATTTGGTGCAATACAGGAGATATTGTGGGTGTGACCGTCACCCTCAAGCATCATCCCAGATCAGCTTTGCGGCAATGGGCCCATCTGAAAAGCATAATAATAAGAAATAGGCTTATTCCGATGAGTGGGATCAATTTTGAACATGTCAAAGTTGAAATAAACCTTTCACAGAAACGGAATGAAAAGTCAAAATTGTCAATGACATGATCAAAACCCCATTTTTTTTTTTTTTTAAGCATACAAAAGTAATATAAAAAACATTCCTTTGAACCCTCCTTGCCAGTTTATTGCCAATTCGGTTGCCGTCGAAGACCTTGAAAAATGAGAAATTGTTAATAATAATTCATAATATTAACCCAGATTAAATACTGAAAATATTTTAATGCATGAAACAGTATATAGAACACTCACCTTTTATTTTTTCAAGTAGTTTCGCAAACTGCTCTTCTTGTAGATGTCTTGAAGAAGGCGTCTTTCATTTTCAACAAGTTGAAGGAGGAAATGGCGTTGCTGTTCATTAATGGTGAGGCTCTTAACATAATCTTCAATAAGTTTCACTCCCCTTTCAGCCGTATCGTTTGTTACCTTCATGTCTTGCACGTAAAAAGCTAAGCGAATATAGTCCTCATGTTTCTCCCATTCTTCTACTGGTCTTCTCAACCAATCCCAATTTGATTTAAAGAGCCTCAGAAACTGCCATGATTCTGGACCAGCAAGGTCGGAAAGCTTGGTTCCTTCCCCGAGTATAGGGAAGACTGGATGGCCAGTTTTCATGTCATAAATCTTTTTCTCTGACTTTTTTAAGGCATTGGCAATCTTAGCCTTCTCTGCGTTGTTGACCTTGTGTGAAAATAAGGAGGGCGGTGTCACTTCTTCCACAAAGTACCACATTTGCCCATCAAGGGCTTTAAGACCTGCACCTGCCACTTCACTGTTATGTTTTTCATAGGTTTTCAGATCGTGATATAAGCTTAAATCATTAAAAGAAGAATCTGCGGCGTTGTCTGAATGTAGCCATGCTTTAGCGTAGAACAATGCATTAAAAAGACATATCTGCTCAAGCATTTTCATCATATTCTCATTGTAGCCAGCCTGGTATCCAAAAGCATACATTTTATAGGTATATAGGATTGCAGACATCCATCGTGCACGATGAGCTGCTCCTGGACGGAGCCAACGTACTCCTTTTGGGGGTACTTCACCTAAAATTTGGATTGTCAACTCAGCGCATTCCCGATAATCACGTTTGAATGCATTCTCAGTCAGCAAATCGGTTAATGCATCTATTCTTGCCGTTTAGACCTTAGCTTTCTGTCCTTGATTTTCAGTGTTCTGAAATCTTTTATGCTTGTGTCAATGCCTTGCCACTTTTCCTCCCAGAACTCTGAAAATTTCATAATCTGGTGAAGTGCTTCCTCCAAATATTTCTACAAACACACTGTTGAGTATCCGCTCATATAGGTGATGCCGACAAGCAAGCCACAATACCTTCCTACATAGATATTCTTCAAGTCTCTTACAGGCTCCAGTATGGCGCCCTGAGTTGGAGCTTGTAGTGTCAAAAACAAACCCAATAACATGGCGCTCTAAGTTCCACTTTTTGATCATACTAAAATTTTCAGTAGCCTGCGACTCGCCACTAGTATTTGGGATTTCAGGAACAGCCAACAGCTTGCCCTCTTTGGCATTTGGGGCACCCGATACCAGCACGGCAAGTCTTTCCGATTTGCCTCCTGTTTTATCTGTTATCAACTTACTGTCCAAGTGGATGACCGAGAAAGGTGGGGCAATAAAATCCTCTTTTATTTGTCTTGATGCTTGATCTCGAACCATCTCTGCTGCACGCTTGGCAGAACTTTTAGATAAGACCAGCTTGCTTAGATCCATTCCACAAGCAGAAGCTACTGCTGCCGTCATTGCTGTCCTCTGTCCCAAAGAGATGTTCAGGCGATCTGCCATGAGGATACGTTTTCGGAACGAAAAATTTTCTGTCTTTTGGGTGTGTTTTTAGGAACGGTGAATTCGTCATCGTTATCATTGTCACTGCTGGACGTCGATGAAGAAGAATTGGCTTTCGATGCCGTTTCAAGTGCTTGGAATTTCTTCAGTGTCCTTTCTTTTTCTTCTCTTTCAAATTTTTTGTAGCTTTCCTTTCGTGTTATGTTTTTCACTACTTTTTTCTCGTAACTTTTGTCAACATTTCCCAGACAATATCTTCTCTCTGTCCTTTGATCTTCGAGAAATGTCATGTCTATCATTTTTTGATTTTCTTCTTTAACCTTGTCTTTTTTTATCTTATCTAAGGCGTCACTGGCCGCGATATCAAATAATTTCTCTATCTTCCATAGAAAGTCTTTTTGTTTTTGCTCAAAATTAGGTTTACATCTGTTACGAGCTAGTGAAGAACGCTCTTTTATCAAATCTTTGAGTTTGGCTTTAGGCAGAGGATTCTTTATTACATTTTTTGTAGGAATGCTTGCCATATCCCAGACGACTTTCACTTTCATCAAAGCAATCGAATCACTTCATCCTGAGAAGCATTTAGGTATTCTCCTCTAGTTAAATAAATAAAATACCTCAACACATCACCATTGGATGGCAACACACTGCCTTTACTAGTTTTTATGTCAGTCAAAAGTTTTCCAATAATAAGTTCACTGGAATCATCACTGACATTTAATTCACTTCGCCTTAGCGAATAAGCATTATTATCCATAGTCTGAAAAGAAGTACAATAAAAGATCTGAAAAGAAATACAAAAACATTAATAATTAAAATGCATTAATAACATTAATAACTACTAATAACAACTAATATTAATAAGTACAACAACATTAATAACTAAAGAACTTTAAATTCTGAATCAATTAACACAAGAATCATTCGAATCGGTTAATAAATAGAGATTTTATGGCCAAATACATATGAAAACTCGGTCTGATGTCGTCACAAGCTGGGGTCAAAATTTCAGTGCCCCGATCCGGGGTCAAATATTTTCAGGATGGGTTAAAACTTCATATTCGCCAATAAAGTAGCAGGAATCACCACATGAGAATATTGCACCCCAAAATTTCAAACTTTTATTAAAAGTGGCACACTCTAATCTCCATATTCAGCAGAACAAAGAAAACTGTATGGTCAGTTAATTGGAAGGTATGATATACATCTATGAAAGTAAGTTGGTTGGTTAGTTAGAAGAGCTGTAATTTGTAAGATGAACTATTGTTGTTAATGGAGGGTTTGTTTCTATAGATGTACAAAGACTCTAAAATTCGGAGTTCTGTAAGGTTATTGGATCTTGTTAGAATTTCGAACTGAGTTTTGTGAAGGGGATGGTTGTTTTCATTACTATGGTTTCTAATTGCGGATTGTGGTGGGCTACTGAGGGGACGGTTGGTACGGACTGATAAGCCCAAATGTTGAGAAAGGCGTACCTCCAGTTGGAGTTGAGTACTACCGATATACGCAGCCTTACAGCTGTCGCACGTGTATTTATAAACAACATTAGGGCTTACAGTTTTGGGGAATTTGTCTTTGAACTTTAAAAAATTTGATAATTTAAGTGGGTTGACGAGGGCGAATCTAAAATTTATTTGGGGATAACTGACTTAAGTAGTTTGGACACTTCACCTCGAATACGTAATGATAAATAACCATAAAAAGGTAATTTAATATATCTGGTTTCTTTTTGTACCTCGGTTATGGGGAGTTTAGTATTAAAAGTGTTATTTAAAAATTTCTTTAATTGTTGTCAAAAAGATTAGAAGGGTAGTAATTATTAATAAAGTAATGTCTTAAAAATTTTAATTCTTCGTTTAATGAAAAGTAATCTGAACAAATTCGATAACTACTTGTTAATAACCCTGGTCAACAAAGATTTTTCATCAGAGTAAAATGTGTGGTGGCTGGGTAGCATTTTTCACGCTGATTCCAAAACTGCATTCAGATATTTTCTAGCACGTATAGTTTTCAAGATGAAGGCATATATATAACTACACAGATTTAACCATTTTAAATAGGCAAAATACTAATATTTCAACATTTGATTGTATTTATTTTATTGTGTTTTTTTAGTTTATTCATCTTATTTATTTCAATTATCTTAATTATACATCTTATGTATTTCAGGTGTGAGCTTTTACGTCTAGCAGCATTGTGATTCAGGCAACAACGCCGTGCTTTGTGTGTCAAAAGATCAGTCCAGTCCAAGAACTTGTTGTGTCAAGTTGGTGTACATTTTTTTTTTAATTTATAGTTTGCTCAGGTCAGTCAACATGCCTCGACAATGTAAGAATGACCCCGACAAGTTCTGTTTCGTGTGCGGCCAGTTCACAACTAAAACACAGCGACGAAGTATTACAACCGACATTAAGAAAATATACAAGCTATACTTTGGTTGCCATCTAGATGACTAAGATAAACCATGGGCGCCACATCAAATCTGTTCTGGCTGTTCAAATGGATTACGTGATTGGCTTAACAAAAAGAAAGCTTCAATGCCATTTGCCATACCCATGATATGGAGGGAGCCGAGAGATCATCATGAAGACTGTAATTTTTGTAGTGTGAACTTAATGGGGTTTTCTGCCAAGAACAAACACCAGATTGTATATCCAAACTTGGATTCAGCACGTAGACCAGTAAAACATGATGAAACATTGCCCATTCCAATTCCCCCAAGTGATAGGCTAGATTCTATCATAGATGACATGGAAAGTGATGAAGGTGCAACTGGCGTTTCCGGACCATCTACAGAACCAGAGTACACTTTTGAAGGTAGACATTTAGAGCCTAAAAAGTTAACTCAAGGACAGTTGAATGATCTTCTTAGAGACTTATCGCTGTCTAAAGAGAAATCAGAGTTTCTCGCCTCAAGACTAAAGGAGAACAATTTACTTGAGAACAATGTTCGTATTAGTTACTACCGAAAGCGGAATTTTGAATTAACAGCACTCTTTTCAGTAGACAGTCCTCTCTGTTATTGCCATGACATCAATGGACTATTTACAGCCATATCTCAGACGTATGTGGCATCTGAGTGGCGCCTCTTTATTGATTCGTTGCAGAGAAGCCTGAAAGCAGTTCTTTTGCATAATGGTAATATAATGCCATCCATCCCCATTGCCCATTCCGTCCATCTAAAAGAGACATATGACAATATGGATATACTACTTAAGGCAATCAAATACGACAGTCATCAATGGAATGTTTGTGGAGATCTAAAAGTTATAGGAATGCTTATGGGTATGCAGTCAGGATTCACAAAATTTTGTTGTTTCCTTTGCCTGTGGGACAGTCGCGCCACTATAGAACATTACACCAAAAGTGACTGGCCACTTAGGTATACATATGTCCCAGGGATAAGCAATGTCCAGTCTGTCCCTTTAGTGGATCCCCAAAAGATCTATCTGCCACCTCTTCACATTAAACTTGGTTTAATGAAGAATTTTGTTAAAGCAATGGGTAAAGTCAATTCTGAAGGGTTCCAATACCTTTCAAGGAAATTTCCGAAGGTTACTGCAGCAAAACTGAAGGAAGGAATTTTTGTTGGGCCACAAATAAGGGAGGTTTTGAATGACACTGAATTTGAAAAAGTCCTAAGTCCGCTGGAATTGAAGGCTTGGCTGGCGTTCAAATGGATATGTGAAAACTTTCTTGGAAGCAACAAGTCACCTGCGTATAAGGATGGAGTCAAGAACCTCCTTGATGCCTTCAAAGAAATGGAGTGTCGAATGTCGTTAAAAATTCACTTCCTGCATTCCCACTTAGATTTCTTTCCTGAAAACCTTGGTGCAGTGAGTGACGAGCAAGGAGAGCGCTTCCATCAAGATATTCAGATGATGGAGAAGCGCTACCAAGGATACTGGAATGAAAGCATGATGGCGGACCATTGTTGGATGCTGTATCGTGACAATCCAGGCCAAATTTACAAAAGGAAATCACACTCACAGCGCTTTTAATAAAATAATGTATATATTCTTTATTTATAAGTACATTGAATAAGGTATATGATGTATTTATTGTTTAGCATTCCTAAGTGTGATCTATACATCCATAAATTTTCTTATAGCAATATCAAAAACTTAAAAATATCAAAACCAGTGTATCTATATAACTATACGTGCTAGTTTGTGATGAGAAAAAAAAGTTTCATTTTGTTGGCCAGTGTAATGTTAGTATAGCGCTAATCGGTGCTCTTCCAATATGTGCTCTACCGCGAAACTGTGATCTACCATATTCCAATACGTGCTCTACCCTGAAACTAGCCTTATAAGGCTAACTAACGAAAATATCATGACTTAACCTAACCAATCGTTAGGTCAACTATACGCCCTTGACGATTGGTTAGGTTAAGTCGTGATATTTTCGTTAGTTAGCCTTATAAGGCTAACTAACGTACCTGCTGCTAATCCGAATAATCTAAGGTAGATCACGTATTGGAATGTAAATTTCGCGGTTGAGCACATATTGGAAGAGCACCCGCTAATCTTATATTTATAAAACATACAACTTAAATAATTAGTTCCCAAACCAGTAAAAGTTTGTTTTCTAAATAGTGAGGTCTAGAACTTGTTATTAGCCCGTCTAACTAGAACATCTAAGAAAGGTAAACTATTATTTGTTTCATTTTCACACGTGTACTTAATATTAATATGTTGTTTGTTTCGGTAATGAAGAAAAAGTTTTATGTGTGAAGGATGATTAAATATTAAGAAAGTGGCATCCACGTATCTTCTGTAATATATGGGTTTAAAACTATTGGGACAACTTTTCAACCAAATTTCTTCGTAATGGCAAAGAAATGCATTTGCTTGTGTTGGGCTCAACGGGGAACCCATAGCTACCCCATCAATTTGACTGTAAAGGTTACTATTAAATAAAGAAAGATTATCAAAACACGCTATTTCGAGGAGATTTTTAAAATGAGTCTGAGTAAGGCCATTAATAAGAGTAGTACTAGCAGTGAATAACTTGTTTAGTATGATATCTAATGTTTCTTTTAACGGGACATTAGTAAATAATGATGAGACATCAAAACTGGCCATAGTAAGGGAATCGACATGATTGATCTCTTTTATATCTTTAGCAAAATCAAACGAGCTGTTAGTGGAATAATCATTATAGGTAAGTTTCGAAATCAAGGGAACGAAGAATTTGGCTAAGTTATAATTGAATGTGCCACAGGCTGAAAGAATAGGTCTTAGTGGGAAATTTGGCTTATGGACTTTGGGTAAACCGTATAGAATTCCTGGATTAGAACCAGAAGCCCACCACAATCCGCAATTAGAAACCATAGTAATGAAAACAACCATCCCCTTCAAAAAACTCAGTTCGAAATTCTAACAAGATCCAATAACCTTACAGAACTCCGAATTTTAGAATCTTTGTACATCTATAGAAACAAATCCTCCATTAACAACAATAGTTCATCTTACAAATTACAGCTCTTCTAACGAACCAACCACCAACTTACTTTCATAGATATATATCATACCTTCCAATTAACTGACCATACAGTTTTCTTTGCTCTGCCGAATATGGAGGTTGACGTAAACATTGTGTATTTACCAGTTGAGGTAATTTTAATTTAATTTAACTTTAATGATTTTAATTTTCTTTTGGATTGATGTAATTTTAATGATTTTAATTTTCTCTGTTTTGATGTAATTTTAATTTTATTTTTGTTTTAAGGTTTATAATTCACTGATGATGGCAAATGATTTGTCGAGACGTCTGAAGTATAAAAAAATAAACGAAAATATTTGCTGTTGTGTTGGTCCCTTTTCCTCTGTAAGCTCCGTTTCCCTAAGGAGAAGTCAATAGCTTTGATATATATATATATATATATATATATATATATTATATATATATATATATATATATTATACAGGGTGTCGAGAATTATCTGTACAATTTTGGCTGTTATTAAAAGTCAACCATGAGTGTAGAAATTCCAGTGTTCTCCATTTTACAGAGAATCTCATAAGTTTTTCTGATACCAAGTTTGACAAGTTTTTTAGAATTCCAGTGTGTCCGAACATTATCTGTACAATTTCATCTTTTAATAAAATTCTTGATAACACACGTAAAATCTTAAAACAAGATTATTTGAATCTATATTTTCAAAAGTTTCTTTATTAAAGTAACGTTGTTACAAACATTCGATATGTGCACCATTAGTGATTCGCAAAACATCCAATCGATACTCCAATGTTGCCATGTACGCTGCAGCATATCCACATCAATTCGCTCAATAGCAGCTGTGATTCTTGCTTTTAAATCATCAATGTCTGTCACTCGCGTACATTTCTAAAAAACTTGTCAAAACGTAGTATCAGAAAAAACTTAATGAGATTCTCTGTAAAATGGGAGAACACTGGAATTACTACACTTCATGGTTGACTTTTAATAACAGCCAAAATTTGTACAGATAATTCTCGGACACCCTGTATATATATTAGTTACTGTTCTACTTATTTTCGGTTCTCTGTACGAAATAATGTTACTTCTTACTCAAACACAGCGTGGCCGTGGGAGAATGAACACACACACAGTGCTTTTCCTAAAAACGTTTATTAATTTTGACTTTTTAATTTATGGGAGGAGCTTTTAAATTACTATTTGTTTAACCTATGAGAGAGAGAGAGGACAAAAATTAGGAATGTACTTACATGACTGTTACTAAGTTATCCGGTCTTTAATTTATATAATTTGAAATCTGTCACATCTTATGTATGTCACAAAAGGAAGGAATCTTCTTCTTGGTATGAAAATGTTCTGCGAAAAAGGCACTTAACCCAAACCGGGATCTTTTCCGTTTGACTGCCGCCATTGAAACATAATTAAACTTTTTGTATTTTAACTGAAATGTCTTGATGATACAAAATAAGTTATTTTATAAAAAAGCTTTTCTTAATTTCCCCTTCAAATTTTGTTTCTTATAAACAATTTTAATTACTTTCAAGATCCATGCTTAATTTTTAAGTTTTAATCGTGTACTCAGAAAAATAAGGGGATCACCTGAAGATCAGGGCCTCCAGCCTTCTTAGTTAGTTTTATAAGGCTAACTAACAAAATATCACGACCTAACCTAACCAATCGTCAAGGTCGTAAGGTGACCTAACGATTGGTTAGGTTAGGTCGGATATTTTCGTTAGTTAGCCTTATAAGGCTAAGTAAAGAAGGCTGGGGGCACTCACCTCTTATGTTTCAATGGCGGCAGTCAAACGGAAAAGATCCCCAAACCGTTATACATTCTCCTATTTGTTAAAAGAAAATATCGTACTTACATGATTGGTCACTTTTTAAAACGCCCAAAATTCTCTCTCTCGTCTTTGTTTTAAAATAAGCAATCGTTATAGGCAATGATAAATTTTATAACCCTTCAATTAACAATCAAATTAATTAACAAATCATTAAAATAATCATATTAAATTCCATTTAATTAACGGATCATATTAAAAACAATCGTATTAAATTCTCTATACGACACAAACCATAAATGAAAACAATAACCGAATGTAGAAGTTTTTCTCCATATGTATTCTCTTAATTAATATTTCGCCTAATCCTGCATTTAAAACAGTTGTTAAAAAATAAAACAAAAACCTCCAAGAATTATATGTACATTTCATTATTGCATTTGGAACAGTAATTAACGGTTAATTCATAATATAAATTTTAATTTTGTTGAATATAAGAAATTAAATTAAGAGGAAAAACCATAATCTTATCGTGCTATCTTCAATTAAACTCTATCATTTTCATTGGTATACAGCCTGGAACCATATTCATTGATAAGAATATGCTGGTGATATTAGAAAGGCTCCAAGTTTAGCATACATTGCTATCATGCAACTACGAGATATTTATGAAACTTAACATATTAAAATTTAGTATGGACGAGCCAAAACTCAGCTAGTAGTATTGTCGCATCCAGTTAATGGCGTAATCGATGTGATGGGGAAGCGCGCGCGCGGCGCACACACACACACACACACACACACAAGAGGTGTGTTCGAAAAGTTCCCTGACTGATCCCACAAAACCATTCTGGTAACACTTACGATCTAATTAATGTTGTCCCCTTCAAAGTTGTGTCCTTGTGCAGCTATACATCGCTCCCAAAGGCGTTTCCACTTTGGAGAGCATACCCGTAGCCACGTTGAGGCAGACGAGGCGGCCGCCTCGTCTGGCTTAACAGACATTTAGGATCATTGAGGAAATTGAATTTCAAAGGAAATCTGAGGAAATTGAGAGAAATAGGATTTTACATGTCTCGTACAAATTATATTATTAATTATTATTAATTAATAATGAATAATTATAATTAATAAAATTATATATAAAATAATAATTTATTATTATTACACTGGGCAACACGTATTTTGTTGAATGATATCTGACACTTGATTCTAGGTAATTTGGGTGCGCTGAATACGAATTTCAACTCGGTTTGGCTCTATCAGGTCCTGATTCTTGTCGACAGCCTATGTGCCATTTTCCAGATTTTTCAAATTAGGACTAAAAAATTAAGTCATGTGTTAAATTTTTTTTTCAAGTTTCATGAATACAAGCAGTTCAAACTACAGTAAAATTACATTATAACGATAGAAATGACTTAAAATAAAAAACAAACAGATATGAAGCTTTCACTGTGGCAAAAATTTTCTTTTGTAAGACTTTCTAGCGTATTTGCTTGTTGATGGCAGGTCTCTTTTCAAGCACCAGCAGTAATCAGCCATCATGTGGGAATCCCAGCGGCCTTGGTACCGTTCCTCCATAATTTTGATATCTTGGTGGAATCTCTCCCCTTGTTCGTCACTTACATCACCTAAATTACTTGGAAATTGGTCAAGATGGCTATTCAAAAATGCATTTTTATGCTCATATTGCAACTAACTCTTTGTAGTCCCTTAAAAGTTTTTTTTACGATTTCTTCGTAGTTATCTGCCCTATAATTGCCTAAAAAGTTTTCTATCAAGTCCACGAATGAGAACCAGCCATTTTTTTCGCGTTCATTCATGACATTAGGAAAATTGCTGTCTTTAATCATTGTTCTTATTTGTGGACCATCGAAAATTCCCGCCTTGATTTTTTCATAACTTAAACTTGGAAATTTTGAAGTTATGTATTTGAAACACTCGCCGTTCGTATCTAAAGCTTTTACATATGTTTAATGAGGCCTAGTTTTATATGCAGAGGAGGAAATATGATTTTATCTCTGCTCACTAAAGGTGGATTAATTACGTTTTTTCTCCGACAGTAAGTGATGTTCGTGCTGCCAGATTTGTTTGAAATAATGTTCTTCCTTGGCTCTGCTGTCCATAAGCAAAGGAAGCAGGGATATTTAGTATACCCTCCTTGTTGTCCTAGCAGAAAATTAACCATTTTTAAGTCAACACATATGATCCACTCGTGCTCCCTATATTTGATAAGATTTAAAACCTTTTCTATATGTTCATACTTTTCTTTTAATTTTGTTGAGTGCCCAATCGGTATCGAGCCGTATAGATTGCCATTATGCAACAACACACACTTAAGACTTCTTTTCGAACTGTCTAAAAACAAGCGCCAATCATTTGCATCGTAAGACTCAACCCCCATCTTCTTTAACAACCAACTATGTCGCAGCAATATACTAAACTATCCTCTGTTCTAAAATATTTAACAAGTTCTTCTTCTCTTTTTCTGTAAAATGAAATGTATGTGTTTGAAGTAAGCAAGTTTTTCTCTTTAAGTCTTGAAGCTAAAATTTCCGCAGCCTTTTTTGGCAAATTTAGATCCCTTACAAGATCATTCAACTCGGCCTGGTTAAACTTTTGCGGATCGTTTTGACTTTCAAATACGCTGGGGTCAAAATCGGTGTCTGACTCCTCAAAGTGCATAACAATATTTTCAGGAACATCTTCAACTAATTCTTGAGTTGGCAGACCCTTAAATTTTGGAATGGGGATCTCATTTGAATGTAGCACAGGTCGTATCGCGGTGTCGAAATTTGGGTACTCGATACAATGTTTATTTTTCTTAGTGAAGCCCGAAGTCTTGACAAAGCAAAGGTAGCAATCGGTCTCGTGGTTAGTAGGCTCTCGCCACACCTGATATGGAAAAAAAATTGTAAAGCGTTAACAAAGCGACGAGAGACTTGTTTTTATGAATTTTATCAAAAGTTATCACCCAAACATTTAACATTTCTATGTGTTTCAACCTTATGCAATATTTGAGATTCTTATAAACATTTTCTGTAAATTTTTGTTTATGTACCTAAGTTACAATTACATTTAGGTAAGTTACAGTATACTAGTGATTAAATTACGTAGTTTTATGAAATCATAAACTTACCATCGGAACTCCAAAAGGTATTTGAATCCCAACCCTTCGTCCAATGTCGCAGTCTTTCAATGCATATAGTGCAGGCTTTATGTGGAGCCCACGATTTATCTTGGTCCCCCAGTTTTATGCCAAAATAAGCTAAGTAAGCTCTTTTTACGAAGTCAGTTATATTTGCTCGTTGATGTGGAAGTGTAAAATTTCCACATATATACAGAAGGAATCAGGGTTGTTTTTGCATTTGAAACTTTCTAGTGCTTGATGACATATTGCTTGATTGTTCTGCCAATTTGTAAAGGTATTTAAAGCCCTTAATTCATATAAATTTAAGAAAATCTGAAATATAAACACAAAAATTAGTTTAAATAGGTACTTATTATGAAATAGGTACTTACAATCTATGAAATTAAACTAGAAACACGGATGAGTAGGTACAATATAAATTACGTCTAATTAAATCAACTATATTAAATCACGATGACAAAATTACTCACTAAATCATATGCCAATTCAAAATTATGTTAATGCCCAAACTTAATTAACTAACTCAACTGACTGACTGACTGACTGACTGATTGAATTGACTGATTAACTCTGGAAACGAGTCGCTTTTATATATTTTAGTTGTCCCTCTAGAATACTCTACAGAGAACAGGAACGCTCGAGAAAATTTTAGAATTCTATGATATTTTTAGCTTAATTTACTAATATTAAAATGGGTTAAAAATTGACAAAATTAAAAATATTTTTAGGGTGTTACATATAAAAATATACATAATACAACAATACCATAACAATAGGTACAAATACCTAGATAAAAACCTCGTTGCATAATGTGTAACTGCAAAAAGACTTAGCGAGTATTGAGAAAAAAACCTTTTTATGAATACGACGAAAGAGGAGGGGTGTTGAGCAAAATCAGGACCTGATAGAGCAAAACCGAGTAAACATTCGTGCTCAGCGCACCCAAATTACCTAGAACTAACTGTCAAATCTAATTCAATAGACAAAAAGTTGAAATTTGTTCCCCAGTGTTATTAATTAAGAATGAATAATTATAATTATAATTAATAAAATTATATATAAAATAATTAATAATTTATTATTATTATTAATTATTAAGTACAAAAATTCGATTTTATCTAGAGCCGTACAAATCTAGCGCTTTTTAGGCAAAAGTCTAGCGCTCCTGAAAGTTTCAGTTGGCAACTCTGTAATGCAGGCAGAGACATGTCCAACTGCTTGTCATTGTTTTGTTGCCTGAGTATTTGTTTTATTGGTGAAAAATGAAAAGAACGGCATCAGTAGGGCTAGTAGGGCTATTTTCGCCTCGTCTGTTTTTAAGCTCTGGATATGGCCTTGGAGAGCATTCATGGTAGGCCGTATTCCTGACCGCCTTCAGTTCGTTTGTTGCATTTTGACTAATTTCTTCCACACTTTGACTCTTCGACATTTCAATGCAAATTTAAGTTGGGGAAAAGAAAAAAAGTCTGCCGGAGACAGATCTGGAGAATACGTGGGCTGGGGAACGACTACGACGTTGTACTTCCCCAGGTACTGCTGAATTGACAACGCTGTGTGCGCGGGCGCATTGTCATGGTGCAACATCCACGTTCCTGCGTTCCAACTTTAAGGCCGTTTTCTCCTTACTGCGTCTCGCACGAGCTTCGGCATTTCCAAATACAACTGTTGGGTAACTGTTTGACTTCTAGGGACGAATTCGTAATGAACGAGTCCGTAGTAATCGAAAAAAACGACCAGCATTGCCTTCACATTCGGCCGGACTTGCAGTGCTTTTTTCGGTCTCTGGGACGTCGCGCACTTCTATTGCGATGACTGCTGTTTTGTTTCAACGTCATACCCGTACACCCACGTATCATCACCCGTAACGATGTTTCTGAAAAAATTTTAATCAAGATTGGCACGTTGAAAGAGGTCTTGAGACACAACAACACGTTGCTCTTTCTGTTCGGCAGTCAAGAGTCGTGGCACAAATTTGGCTGACACACGACGCACCCCAAAATTCTCTCTGAGTATCGTTTGGCATGATCCTATCGAACTATTCATTTCATCTGCTACTTCCCTGACTATCAGTCTACGGTTCCCTCGAATCATTTTACGAACACAAGCAACAGTGTCATCAGTTGTTGAAATGGAAGGTCGTCCCACTCTTGCATCGTCCTCCGTCGAAATTCGGCCTTCCTTAAAGCGTTTGTACCACTGAAAAGTGGTTGTCCGACTTAAGACGCCATTGCCAAATGCTGTATTCAGGATGGCATGGGTTTCAGAAGCAGTCTTGCCCAGCTTAACGCAAAATTTTATGCACACACGTTGTTCTTCAAGAGTAACCATTATTCAAATGCACAAAATGCGACTTCACAAAACAGTAAATATCGAGAGAACAAAATAAGATATCAACAAGCGGTAACAGTCTTTGGACGCAAAGTGAGTCACACTACAACATGCATCACATGGCACACATGCGCGTCATGTGATTGCGCGCGCAGTATAACCAGTCCGCAAACTTTTAGAACACACCTCACAAATGCATTGTCATTGCGAAGTGTTAAACATTATTATTAACTCGATTCGAACAATATTATATATACAGTGTGTGTGTATATATATATATATATATATATATATATATATATATATATATATATATATATATACACACACACCTCGTTAACCTCGTTTAGGTTCCGTGTGTTGTTCTTTCTTCACACGAAGCTCAAGCTGGTTGACCCGCCTCTAGACCTGGCTTGGAGGAGGAGCGAGTTGCTTTCTTGCGCGATCCACTGCACATAGGCAGAGGCAGGTACACCCTGCTTATCTGGTACCGCCCTGAGCCAGGTATCTAGTCTTCTCTTGAAGACTTCAACTTCGACCCCTGTAACGTTTCTGAGGTCCTTTGGAAGCTGGTTAAAAAGTTTTGGCCCCCTGACAACCAAGCTATTTTCCTTCAATGTTGAAGAGGTCCCTTTTCGGACTTTTAATTTTGGAACACTACACATTCTGCCTTTCCTATTTTCCAGCGTTGTTTGGATGGTAATTGGTTTTAGTTTGAGGTTTGGTACCAGTTTTTCGATCATTTTCCATACGTAGATTATTTCCAGGGTGTAGAGATTGTTTACGTAGTCTTTCCCAGAAGTTGAGTTATTTACAGCCATCAGTCTTGGCTGTGAAATGTCTCTGCGTTTCTTCTAGTTTATTAGTTTCTTCCTTTTTATATGGGGACGTCAAAACTGAGTAGTATTCAAGTTTTGGTATAATCAATGTTCTCAGCAGGGGAATAATTACTGTCTTGTCCCTTCTTTTGAACGTTCTTAATACCTGTCCCGGGACTCTTTTTGCTTTGCTTACCATTATCTGATTTTGTGTTTCGAATTTGGCATCATCGGTCATTATTACCCTAGTTCGATCGCTTTCGTGCTATTCTGATTTTCCTGTCTATCTGGAGCATGATATGCAGTCTGTTTAAGTTCCTCTTTTCTACCATATCTCAAGAGCTGAATTTTCTCGGTGTTAAATGTCATATTGTTCTCTTCTGACCATGTGTATATTTTGTTTGTGTCCCTCTGCAAGGCCTTCACTTCATTTGTATCGCTGAGTTTTCTGCTGATCTTTGTATCACCTGCAAAGGATGTTACTATACTGTTGCTGTTTACTCCACTGTATATGTCTGTCAGCATGATAATGAACAGGAGTGGGGCCAGTACTGTACCTTGTGGTACTGAGCTGCGTACTTCTGATTCTGATTATGATATACCTTGAATTCTGACGACCTGTAGACGTTCTCTGAGGGAGTTGTAGATCCATTTCCCCACTTTGCCCGTTATTCCCATATGTTTCATTTTATGTGCTATTATATCATGACCACATTTGTCGAAAGCTTTAGCAAAATCCGTGTATATAACATCGTAGTTTTCATTGTCTTCAAATGCATCTAGAATATTGTTATAGTGATCTATAAGTTGTGATAGGCATAAGCTTCCTGATCGGAATCCATGCTGATTTTCGTTGAATCTTTCCAGTTCTCCAAGAAGTCAGATTTTCTCTGACTATTCTTTCAAATATTTTGGTGAGGTGGGACGTCAATGACACTGGTCTATAGTTCTTTGCTTGAGACCTATCCCATCCTTTATATATAGGAACAATGTTCTTTCTTTTCAAGATGCTCGGTATTTCCCTAGTGTCTAGGGATCTTCTTCATATCCAGTATAAGGGTGGAGCTATTTCATTTTACAGTTTTTAATCAATAGTGCGTTTCATTTGTCCAGACCTGCAGCGGAGTGTGATTCCATTTGTTCTACAGCTCTCGCTACATCTTCTGGGGTAAAATCAAAGTCTGTTATACATTCTCCTTGCAATTTCGCTTCGAAGGATGCATCTATGTCAGGTATTGCTTTGTCACTTTTTGGGGTACTGAAGACCGATTCATACTGGGCTCTTAATGTTTCTGATATTTCTTTAAGATCGTCCGTTAGTTCATTATTTCCTTTGCTTGAGAGCCCGATAGTGGCGCGCGTTTTTGTTTTCCTTTCCGCATAGCTATAGAAGTACTTTGGATTTTCCTTTATTGCTTCTACGCCATTTCCTCTTCCCTCTCTGTATGGCCCTTAATCAGGGTTTTTATTTCCCTATCGATACTCTCCAGTTTTTCTTGTGTTATTTTCTTGGCATTGTTGTCTTCGCAAATAGCTAGCTTCGCCGCTATTCTCTTTTGCGGAATATTCTTCTCGTTTGCCACTCTAGCCAGTTCCTCTTTCCTTTTGGCTGTTCTTTCGGAGCATATTTTTCTAATTTCTTCCAAGGTTGTTAGCATTTCCTCAGTTGTTTTATTCTCTAAAACTGTTCTCCACTCTATTTGCGCCATGTTAGATCTGATTTCTTCACAATTTATGGTCTTGGCGTTTAAGTTAAAAGCCCCAAATCTGCTTCTTCCTTCCGTATGTGTATTGTCTTTTAATGTTATCGCCATATTTGTTAATAACTCGATTATGTTGTGGTCTGAGATAATAGTTGGGGTTATTTTTATATCAGCCATCAAGTTCATGTTATTCGTGAATACCAGCTCTAAATTTTTTGTGATATTTTCTATTACCTCCTATGTCAGCATAAACTCGTTTGTGAGAGCCATCAGCATTTTTGCTTGCTCCTGGTCCTCTCTTGTGCCCTCCTTATCTTGTTGTATAAACATATTTTTACCCACCTTTTTGTATTTTACAAATGGGAAATTAAAATCGCCGCAAAGTATTATATTAGGGGATGGAGAGTTTACGGACTTTATTAAGGTTCTGATATCATCAATGGCATCCGAAAATTTTTCAGTTGGAGAGTTTGAAGGTCTATAGATGACTATCAGTACCACGTTTAGTTTCTCTATTTTCAATGCAAGGGTTTCCACGAAACTATTGGATTTACTTATTACCGTCTCTGTCATATGATTCTCATGTACATAAATAGGACAGCCACCTTTACGTCTCGCTGTTCTATCCGCTCTTAGTAAATTGAATCCATCGACATGCAATTCTTTCTTATCAATACAGTGTTCGCAGTTATCGCAGTTTCCTTGGCAATATTTAAGATGTGTTTCTGTGAGATGCGATGTCCGCCCTTGTTTCGTCCATGTATCCTTTCAGGTACGAAACTTTGTTTAGTGAGTTGTTCGGTTTTATTCCTTGAATATTTGCCCTAAGACAGTTCTTTATACGTTTCAGCTTTGAAAAAGAGCGCTTTCCTTCACAGCTTGTTCCAAAAATGGCAAGATACATTCTAAAAGCAATGTTCACATTTGGAAAACTTGTCACCAACTTGACCGCTATTTAGGCACTGATCATTCCTGCCACATATTTCTTGTCTGCATACTACGTGAGAACAATAGAAATTCATTGTGAATGCATGTTCGAGATCTGATGGATATGTATCTATTAATGCCCTTGCTCTAGAGGCCACTTTATCAGTGGACATAGATCTATCAACAAGAAAACTAAACCTTTCATTCAGTGTGGCGTATGCTGCTCGCCGTCTGCCCATCTCAACGATAAGTTTATCCATTATAGGATAGAAGGACTGTGTGCAGAATTTGTTGTTGGCACTCAAACCCGAGTCAGTATTATCCATGCCAACTTCCTCAAAAATCAGGTTCTCAGTCGTTTGCGTTGTGTAATCTCCTTGTAGTTGCATGGTGTGAGTTCTTTTTCCATGGCCTCAAACACAAAATTTATTGCGGATACCACGAAAGTGTGCTAAAAGGCCATCATACAAATTCATGACAGCGCACAACTCAATGCCAGCCTCCTCTAGAGCTTTATTTACAGTATTAGTATTTTGGAGTATGTCATTCCAAATGACACATCAACGCTGTCTCAAACTGATCAAGCTTCTTAATTAGTGACTTTGCTTCATGGACAGCTGCTTGTGGTTGTCGATCACTTTCAGCTATGTCAATCAAAGTTTGACGAATTTCAGAATAGTTCATATAAAGAGCTCTGGTAGCATCGCTCCGTGCTGACCATCTTGTTTCTGATACACTTTGTACAACATAGGTATTTTTCTTCATGTTCTCTACCAATTTAGACCATCTCTGGGGTGAAGCTGAGAAGAATGTATAGAGTGATTGCAAAATTCAAAAAAAGCTGACTGCTGCAGGGTAACACTCCACAGCAGCTGATCCAACGAAATTCAGACGATGGGCACCACATGGAACCCATTCAGCCAAACTGTTAACTTCACGAAACCTAGCTTGCACCCCTGAATAAATGCCACTCATATTGCTGGTGTTATCTTATGACTGTGACCAACAGCTTGCAATATCAATGCCATGAAATCGAATAAGTATTTTCCCTCATGTTGTTCAATGGGAATGAACTGAAGAAATCCCTCAACCACATTTCCATTACTGAATACATAACGAATCACCACCACAGAAGTTACTTTACTGAGTCATAACTGTGTGTGTTGCATTCTTTGCAGCTGTCAAACCAGGTACGAATAGAAGTAATTAATTCATCAAATGCAGCCTTATAAATAGCAAAAATTTGCTGAATGTTCTACTAAAACTTCCTCAAACAAAATAATAGCTAAAATTATAAAGAAAAATACACACTGAGCGTTTCATATCGAATAATAATATATGCTTGAATTAACAGATAATGCAAAGCCTATAATTTATGTAGTATCAAAAAGGCAAGTTGCGTTACAGAACTTCCAACTAAACTTTTTATAAATTATGAAAAATTTAATCGTATCAAAAGCGATTAAAAATATTTTGCGTGTCAATTCCAAAGTTTGATCCTTTAATTTCATCATATTTCATCCATTTTGATACGCTTATTTTTATCAGGGATAGTATCATAGTCAAAGAATTATAGTATCAAAGTATCATAGTATCGAAGTATGTATTATAGACAAAGTATCATAGACAAATTATTGCAGACAAAATATCATAGTCATAGTATCAAAGCATCATAGTCATAGTATCAAAGCATCATAGTCATAGTATCAAAGCATCATAGTCATATGTTTTATAGATCTATGATTATATTATGGGACCTATACATAGTATACAATGCAAATATTTATCTATAGATCTATCTTGCTTCCAGCACATCCTCACCATCAACATCAATCCCCAGCAGTGCCAGCACATCCCTCAGCCAGACTCCTAACTGAGCGGACGCATTCCCTCGTCTCTCTGATATTGTTTCTGCTTTTGGATATTGCCGATAAATTTACTGTTGGAAAGTTCTGAATTTTATATACTTGCGTTTATATTCACATTGTTATAGTTAAGTAACGGAATATTAGTGGTTTTTAGCGATTTAAAAGTGATCATAGCGTGCCGGCTTAATTTAATTTAAACTTGTGACGGTTATAAACGTTAACTACCTTAACTTGCGCGATGCCGTCGTAGAAAGCGTCGTGTGCTAGGTGTGGGGTTAATCGGTGGTATACTGATTTTAAAGATTAAAACGGCGATCCTATGGCGATTACCGAGAGATCGGTTTGTTTCTTTTGTGAGTTAAACGAAGAGATAGTTGATTTAAAACGTAGTGTACGCGAGGTGACGGAAAGACTTGCAACGCTTGATGAGGGCAGGGGTAAGCTAAGCTTACAGTTGACGAAGGTCGAACCTATACTAACGTTGAAGACGTTAGTAAGTTGAAGGGTGAGGTTAGGAACCTAGTTTCTAGTATAGGTAGCTTATCGGGAAGGTTAGACAGAGTTGAAGAAGGGGTTAAGGTTGGTCCGAGATTAGTAGACGGGGAGGGATTTAGAGTAGTTAAGGGTGGAGCTAGGCCACGTACGTTAGGTGATAGGACTCCCCCCCCTCTATCGAGGTTTTGAACCCTTTCGCCCAATTGGATAGGGATGTGAACGAGGGGGAAACGATTTTAATTGGGGACTCCTTAGTGCGTCATATAGATAAAGGAGTTCGTTGAACGGACTCCAACAAAGAGGAGGGGGTCTGTCTACCAGGGGCCAGGCTTGACAGAATTAGAGACGAAGTAGATAGGATTGATGTTGCCTCCTGTCACTCGATGTTGGTGACGATGGTAGGGGGCAACAACTCGTATAGTCCCGATACGAGAGTGCCTGACCTTTTGGAGAGATATAGAGGGTTAATTAGGTCCCTGAAGGAAGGCGAGGTCAGATAAGTCTTTAGTTCTAGGTATTACCACTAGGCACGGTTTGGGTCTCAGGATTACGTCAAAAACAATATTTTTGAATACTAAACTAGAAAGATTTACGCTGAGGAAAATGTACCCTTCGTAAAGCTGTAGTCAGAATTTAGTGATCCTAACCTTTTTATAAACGATGAGAACGTTGGAAAGCTGTATAGGTCGAAGCCCTCTTTAAACGTTGTGGGTCCGGGAAACGCCGGCCCGACGTGAAAAATAGTTCAAAACACCGATCCGTGGTAAAAAATAATTTAAACGTCCTTTATTGTAACGCGCGTTACAAAGGCGATAATTTATTCCGGCAACTACGACATAGTTGCTATAACCGAAACGTAGTTAAATACAGTAACTCGGGACTTGTTGGGGAAACTTGATATAACGGGTTTCAAACTTTTCACTAATGATAGGTTACATAGGATTGGCGGCGGCGTTTTGTTGTACATTCGTAATTCTCTGAGGGCTATCGAGTTTAAGATAGATTTTCCGGCAGCAATTAATACGATATGCGTTGAAGTTAGGGTGCGTAGTATCAACTTTAATTTCGTTGTTGTTTACCGACCTCCCGTTCAATCCATCGATACCGATACTAGATTTTACACATTTCTTGATAACTTTATTAATAATCGAGATAGTATAGTTGTCGGAGACTTTAACTGCCCTAAAGTTAATTACGAGACTTTTACTGGTAATGATGAGGGTTTGAGACTGATTGAGTTCATGGAAGATAATTTTTTACAACAGATGGTTACCGAACCAACGCGCGGTGACAATATTTTAGACGTGGTGATAATGAGCGACGAAAATATAGTCGAAGGTTTGGAAGTAGGTGAGAGTTTGGGATGTAGTGATCACCAAATTATCAGGTTTAAGCTATTGATAGAAAACACTAAGGATAGTAACGCAATAGAAGTCCCTGATTTTCGTAGGGCTAATTTTGATAGTTTTGCGGATAGGACGAGAGTAGTGGACGAGGATAATTTATTTATGGGTAATGACGCAAATTTTCATTGGGAGGCGTTTAAAGAGATATTTTTTAATATCGAAAGGGAGTTTATTCCGCGTAGGCTCAAGCGCGCTAGTAATCAGGGTAGGCAAGTTCATAAACGAGCGTAACACAGCGTGTAGACTTAATGAGCGCAATGGCACGGTAACTAACTTTAATAGATATATCGAGCTTAGACGTCAGGTTAAAAGATCTGTGAGGAATGTTAAGGGTAATTTTGAGATACTTGTAGCTGCGGATAGTAAACATAATCCGAAAAAGTTTTTTGACTACGTCAATAGTCGTAAGTCGATAAAAGATAACATAGGCCCTCTAGTGGACGCTAACGGCGCTTTGGCTTCCGACGCTCAGGCGATGGCGGGTATTTTTAACAACTTTTTTGCGAGTTTTTACCATAGAAGACATAAATAATGTCACCGACGTGGACGATATGGTTCCATTTAGTAGTGAGACTATTTTGAATGAAAACTGTATACGAGGGTGAGATTGCGCATTATATCGATAAGCTAAAAGTTAGCAAGGTTTCAGGCCCTGACGCGCTTTATCCTAGACATTTGAAGAATTTGAAAGACGTAATCTTAGGCCCCTTAACAAAATTTTGGACGTTTTCCAGTTTATGTACCGTTTTCTACAGTACATTACATACAGCATAGTAAACATTTTTAGATTGAAATTATAGGTTAGGTTAGGTTACGTTAGGTTAGGTTAGGTTAGGTTATCAAGAACTTACCTCTCTTAAAAAGTTGTTATAATCGACTGCGGTTGTATGACCAATCAAAAATAAATTATATGAAAAACAGTACACAAACTGGAAAAGGTCCAAAATTTTTACTAAGTCACTGGAAGCGGAATTATTCCTGGAGACTTCAAATTAGCTAACGTTACGCCCATTTTTAAAACAGGCGACCGCACAGTAGCTAGCAATTATAGACATACACTATTAGCTTAACGTCAATTGTCGGTAAACTTTTGGAATCCGTAGTTAGGTATCGTATCGTCGATCACTTAGAAAGTAGAGATTTGATTAATAGTAGTCAGCATGAGTTTCGACGCCATAAATCTTGTAACTAATTTGTTTGATAAGGAAATAGTGCGCGAATACGATAGGCATAGAGCGGCTGACGTTATTTATTTAGACTTTAAAAAAGCGTTCGATACAGTTCCGCATAGAAGATTAACTGCGAAGGTTAAAGCGCTCTGTATACGCAGTCAGGTAGCTAACTGGTTAGAAGAATGGCTTCGTGCTAGGAAACAGAGGGTCGTTGTTAATGGTAGTGAATCGGGGTGGTTGGATGTAGGTAGGCGGTGTCCCTCAGGGTTCAGTGAAGGCCCATTGCTATTCGTAATCTACATTAATGACATACATGTAGGCTTGACCAGTAACGTCAAACTTCGAGGACGATACTAAAATAGGCTGTAAAGTTCTTAACGTGGACGATATAAATAGGCTCCAAGACGATGTAAATAGGATTATGGAGTGGACGGATAAGTGGCAGATGCAATTTAACGTAGACAAATTTAAAGTTTTGCATATAGGTTCTCGTAACAACAATCACACGTATACGATGGATGATAGACAGTTAGCGAGCGTTGACGAGGAAATAGATTTAGGTGTACGCGTATTTAAGGATTTAAAAGTTAGGAACCAGTGCCTGGAGTTTTGCGCAAAAGCTAATAGGATGTTAGGCTTCATAGCGCGTAATTTCGAATTTAAATCGAAGAATATTATATTGCCCCTTTACAAGTCCCTAGTCAGGCCTCACTTAGAATATGCCGTTTAGGTTTGGTGCCTGTATTTGCGTGAGGATATTGATAGGCTGGAAAGGGTTCAGCGACACGCCACGAAACTAATTCCGTCACTACGTAATAAGTCTTACGAAGATAGGATTAGACTTGCATTCACTCGAACCTAGGAGATTAAGGGGGAGCTTATTGAAGTTCGCAAAATCCTTAATAAAATCGATAAAATATATTTTGACATTGTTCATTTTCGATAATAGCAATACTCGTACTAACATTGCTAAAAACCTTTTTACGTTTAAAGTAATTGATAAATGGAATAATCTTCCCGCGTCCGTCGTGAACTCTACCAGCGTTAATATGTTTAAAAACCGTTTTGATAGACATTTTAGGAATATTAACGTCGTTTAAAATAATAGAACAATTAGCAACAGGAGTTCTGCGGTTAATGGTTGAGGTCTGAGCCTGTTGACGATTAATGCAAGCTTGTGACATGCCAGCAATAAAATTATATTGAAAAAAAATTAGACTAACACGAACTTAGATATAGCTCGTAGCGTAAACTAACCCACGTTTTGTTATACTCTTCATACTTTTTTTTTGTTCTTTTCTTATTCTCTCTTTACTTGTATGTCCGTAGTTTGCATGGTATGAGAGTGTTTGAGTTAAGAATGTGTTTGCATGGTTTGTAAGCGTTCTTATTTTACTTCTTTTCATCTTTTACCCCTTTCCTATTCTCTGCGACTATTTTTCCGACCTGTCAGCAGTGATAGGTTTTGCTACTTACTTAACCCCTTATTCTCTTCTTTTAACCCTCTACTCTCTTCTTTCTCTCGGGCTAATCTTAAAGTGGATCTTAGGGTCTTTGTTAGCTTTAGCTTCTGTAGATCTTCCGCGGCCAGTTCTTTTCGTAGTGATCCATTAAAGCTGCTTTTGAGAAAGCAATTCCTTATGGGCCGAAGGATCTGAAGAAGGTGGAATTGGATAGGAAAAATAGACGAGATGATCTGCATTGATCGTCGTCCATACCCGTGTGTGGAAGATCATGGTTTCCAATGTGTCCTGAAGACTGCCGATCCTCGCTGTAACCTGTCAGAGGAAACGTTTCGCACGTCAACGATTCCAGAAATGGCTGAGAATGTGAAAGCCAAGCTTGATGTGCATGTGAGGAAGATGAAGGCAGAAAAACTGAAGTTTTCGTTCACCAGTGATATATGGTCGAGTTGCGGCAACGACTCGTACATCAGCCTTACCTGCCACTTCATCGACTCTAACTTCGTTCGTCAAAACTTGATGCTCAACGTTTGTGTCTTCAATGAAGATCACACGGCTGACAACATTGCTGCAAAGATCTATAGTAGGCCTAGCATTAACCGGTTGAAATAAGCCTACTATAATTACTGAATGAAATGATACGAAATAATTCGAGGTCACCAGCTTGGATTACACCCAAGCAAATAATATTAATAAGGTTAGAAAAATTACCTTGTGGTTTTGTGTTTAATTAAGAAAATAAATCAGTTATTTGCTCACAGTGATTAAAAATGGCAATGAAGGTATTTACGGTGATTAACAATTATATAACGACATTTATAGTATACTAAATATGACTGAGGATTAGCAAATAAGGAAATGGTTATATAGATTAATTGTTAAGTAATACACTCATTTATGATAGGCTAATGGTATGCAAAAATGGAACACAGTATGAAATATGAAGTCTATTGATAACAGGATATATGCACGTGCGTTTAGTGCACTGAATGAATTACGTAATACACTGATTTAGGTAGGCTAGAGTTACGCATAAATGGAACATGGAATAAATGATGCAGCCTAATGATAATAGAAATTATGCACGTACGTTTTGGTACACTGAGTGGATTAGGTCGTCTAGAATGAAATGCCTAAAAGAACACGTAAACAGTAGGATGCATGATAAGTAAATTGTACGATGATCACAACAACAGGGTGATACAAAATTACGGCATTTGATACAACACTAGAAATAGGCCTACTGCAGTCTTAACGGGAAAGTTAGTTTGAACGGTATTCAGAGCACTTTTGGTATAGCCTAATCACGCCGCTGCGGTTACGCTCTGTAGACTTAGCGAGCATTGCTTAAGAACGAGGCAGAGAGAGCTTACCGACAATGTTGACAATACCTCTTGAGATGAAGAGATGCTTGAAGGTTGACCTTGTAGAAAGTAGGCCCGAGGTGAAGTTGACCGTCCTATTGAAGCTTGTTCAACGGGCGCCGGTCGACTTGAGGTGAAGGATGAGTTAAACCAGAGTCAGAAAGATGTCGTCTCAAGTGTTGATTCGCTGCGTGTCGTGTCGAGATGTTGCTTGAGGGATTGAGGCCGACTGAAGTCGAACGGCGCTGGGTTTCGAAGGATTGCTTCTGCACGCGGTCTGTAGAAGGTCTTACTTATGATAGACCGGAGTCTTCAATGGACAGCAGGCCGCTATCCGGTGAAGGCCGGAGAGCGGGTGGCTTGACGTGTGGTGCTGCTGACAAAGGATGCTGAGACGTGAAGTGATGACTGCTGAGAGAGGAAGTGAATGAGGGAGAGTTTCAGTGAACTCTCTCTTTTATAGGCTCTTAGGACGCCGAGTTTTCGCGGGTCTTTCTGAGACGCCTACCAGCGTCCTGTAGTTTCTCTGTCCTTAACAACCACGCGTGTTCTTCGATTCTTGATGATTCCAAGATGTTTGAGAATGGCGGTGAAAAGAATTCCTTTGGCTGTTCTTTGTCTGTTTTTCTGTCTGTTTCTTTGTTTGTTTCACTACAGATCCAACAAATGTTCAGACTTGGGGTCTCTCTGATAAAGACCTGTTTATGATTGTCCGTGACAATGCTGCTAAAATGAAGGCAGTTTTGGGATGAATAATTTTGGGTGTCTTGCTCATTCGCTACAGCTACTTATCAAGGATGGCTGTCTGAACCTCCCAAGTGTACGTAAATCACATCAGCACTGGCCGAAAAATTGTTGGACACTTCGGACACTCGCCACAAGCCACCCAGCGCTTGAAAAGAATTTAATCTCAACTGAACCCTCCTCAGCATAAGCTCATTCAAGATGTACCAACTCGCTGAAATTATTCTCTGGAAATGATGGAGCGATTATTGGAACAAAAGCAGGCCATCATTCAATAGGACGCCGAATAACCGATGGATCAAACCATGTCATCCTCTAACTGGAAGCTGATGGCGAAGGTTGTGGATATCCTATCCATTTTCAAGGTTGAGTACACTTAAAATCAGTGAGCAAAACTCTGTTGTCCAAAGTTTTGCCCACGATCAAATCCCTCTCCAAATCTATAATAGCTGCTTGTGGAAGCGATGACGTCGGAGTCAAAACTCTGAAGAATCAAGTACTGCAATCTCTGAATGCGCGATTTCATGAACACCTCTTGGCTGAATTGTTGCTCTTGGCCACTGCTGTGGATCCTCGTTTCAAGGGTGTAGAAATGAACAACGACACGATGCGGGAAAAAGCTAAAGATATCCTTCGGCGAGAAGTTCGCCAACACATACAGGAAGCGGCGCTTCGTTCATCTAGTGTGCCGGGTAGCCTCAAACGACGTCGCAGCGGACCTATCTCTCCCTCCAAAAAGATATTCCTATAGGAAAATTTGTCATCAGATTCTGAGGAAGAGGATCATGACGACATTCATCCGCTTTTGACCACGGAAAAGAAACTGGCCTCACAGCTCCGAACCGCAATTCAGATTCCTGAAGCTAAGGTGGAAGATATCGTCGAGGCCTATTGGGCTAAGCAGCGGACAATGGATACGCCATTCGATTACTGGAGAGTCAGTGGAATCGGAGCGACTCTTTTTTACTGCGGGCAATGTCATCAGCACCAAACGGGCGAATTTGACCGCAGTAAACGCTGAAGATGTAATCCTCCTTTCAAAAAACTTTAAATATTTGAAATTTGAATGAATCGAAATGTCTTAGTTTTCATATTAATTTGCATTAATGAACATTAATATTTTTGGAGTGTTTTTTGAGTTCTTTAATTATGTGCTACGTTTTGCATGAAAAGCGATTGATTTCCATTTCATATAAAGTATTAATATTCCATTTTATATTATAATACTTTCATTAAAGTCGAGCCAACTTTCGGTTTCGGTTCCGAAAGTGCCGAAGTACTTTCGGTCGGTCCCTAGTTTAAATCATATCTGTCAAATTGCCATCAGTACATCAGATTAAAAGACATTTTATCCGAAAAGTCGATGCTAACTAGTGGAGTTCCACCAGGGCCGGATTAAGACCTTTAGAGGCCCTAAGCACTGAAGAGATTATGGTGCCCCCATATATATATGTAATTCAAAATAAAAATATTAAACCGTAAAAAAAATTTTATCTTTCGAAATGAAACAAAACTTCCATGTATACTGAAATTAAAATAGTTTCTTTCTAGATTTTCTGATTGCAAAATCCTGGATAACTTCATCGAAGTTGTTCTGTGAGGGTTTTTTAGTCCTTTCAGCTGAGAAAAAGAGCGGTCTGTGGAGCAGTTAGTAATCATCAATGTTAGAAAAATACGTAGTGCAATATCTACATCTGGAAATACACATTGTATCCTGTCTTTCACTAGGGTGTCATGAAGATCAATGTGACTGAATTTCGTTTTTCCTGTTTCATTAAACTTTGAGCGCATATAACAGTGCAACTGCCGTAGTTCTCCACAGAGTTTCATGTTCAAGTCAACAGGGTATGAGTCAACTAGCTTTTGGGAACCTTGTAAATATTGTTCGTCAGGTAAGTCGAAATCGTTCAGAAAAGAAAATTTACTTGATACTTCTTTGTACACTTCACCTCTCCTCTTCATATGAGTTTTAAGTGTATCAATTAAAGCATAGTAAGTCGATACACGAAATTTGTCTCTAGGATTCAATGCTGTTTCTGATGAACTGTCATCATTTCCTTGTTTTTTCCTGATTCGCTTGCGGGACTGGGCTTCTTTGTAGTCAGTATCAGGCAAGATATCTTTTGATATGTCTTCAAATCTTTCGAAATCATTCCTCAACGTGTGTAAGTGGTCTGCTAATGATTTTCTCATTTTTTGTTTGGTGCCCCTGCCTTGCTGGTGTCCTAAGCACGTGCTTAGTCTGCCTATTGGGTAATCCAGGCCTGAGTCCCACAAGGATTTATTCTTGGGTCATTATTATTTCTAATTCACGTCAGCGATTTTCATCTTTCTACCACATTAACTTGTGTCCAGTACGTAAACAACACGACACTTCTTTCCATCATAACGCAGACTTTCTGATTAATGAAACGAACAGATAACACTGCCCAACACCAATTTTGCTGATTTAATTCTAACACCTGTTTTTAGCTAACTTTGGTGTGCTGATTTAAAAAATCACCTTAGTTTTTGCCTATCACGTCAGGTTTTCGAGCAATCAAATACGGATATTTTGGAGATATCGCATTTTGGCAGGGTTATGCCCAATTTTTTTCTTTCCAAAAAATAAGTTTTTACATACTCAGAATCAGCATGGAAAAGTAAACAACTGTGCAGGGAGTGAACTTTAATATACAATGGTAATATTGACACAAAGTGATTAAAAGTGTTTAAATAAGCAAAAAATGAATCCATATTAAAGCAAGCACGGGACCAGTTTTCTTAACATTGTCTTTTTCTTGTTTTCTTACTTTTCAGTGCTGATAAATTTTCTCTTATAGGACTTCCTAGAATGAGAGATGTCAAGATAATCTCTTTGCAAGCTCCAGCAGTAGTCAGCCATCATATGGGTATCCCATCTTCCTTGGTATCGTTCTTCCATCACTTTGATATCTTGGTGGAACCTTTCACCTTGCTCTTCACTAACATCAAGATTTTCTGGAAATTTATCCAGATGACTGTTGAGATACTGAACTTTAATGCTCATGTTGCAACCCAACTGCTGAAAGTTTACAAGTAAATCCTTTACAAGATCTTTATAATTTTCAGATTTTTTGGATCATGACGTCACGCTCACACCTGGGGAAATCACATATACCCAAGATTTTAATATGTTGTACATGACCTTTAGATTTAATGCACAGATTTGTGTATTCCACAGATAAAATTTTAACAGCAAAACAGCTGTTAACAGGTCTCAAAAATCATCAATTTTGATAAGCGCCCTTCATGGATCACCCAAAATAGGCATATTGCATTGCACGAAAACCTGATGTGATGGACAAAATCTAAGGTGATTTTTTAAATCAGCACATCAATATTATCTAGAAACAGGTCTTAGAATTAAATTAGCAGCAAAAGATTTTTTTTTTGTTGTGCAGTGAATTAGAAAACATGTATAAATGGATGTGTGCAAATAAACTTTTATCAAACCGGACAAAGTATTCTTATATGATTACCACAAAACGCATTAATACAAACTGTTAAATAAAAATTGGGAATACTACTCTTGCAAGAGTGAATGAGGTTAAAGTAATTGGCATTAATTTAGATGAAAAAATAAATTTCAAGTCATGTACAACATATCACATCCAAAAATATCAAGATTTCTCTTTATATTATTTAACATAAAGACCATTCCTCAAAACGCACTCCTTACCCTATATTATTCCTTCATCCATCCACATTTATTATACGTATTGCATTACAGCATGGGGTAGTTTCAAGAATTATATAAAACATCCATTGGAAGTAATTCATAAAAAATGTCTGCGAATTTCTCGAATAATGAAAACAGAAAGTCACACTTCACCAATGTTTAAAGAGCTAAATATTTTAAAATCAAATGACATACAAATTTACTGTTTCTGTCAATATGTTCAAAACTATCCACAAAAATCGACATGCATCACCCATTCAAAGAGCAATCACCCCGCCCCCTCCATCAAACACCATCATTATAACACCAGAATGCCGAGTGATAAGTAACCAAAATTGTAACTAGGAATATTCTAACATTTCTGTCTTAATTGACTATGTTAATTCTGAAATTTACAAATGCATAAAGGTAAAAATCAGTGTTTCAAATAGCTATTGCCATCTTTCAAAAATTCCATTGATGTTCTATTTTTTTCCATTCTATAGTAGAGTGCAAATTGCAATGCAATGTTGATCAATTGTTGCAAGGGGGAGGGGGTTGGCACCCATGGGGGGAGTGGGTATGCAAGCAAGGGGGAGGGGTTTAGCCCCAAGCTGCATGAAGGGGGGAGAGGGGGTTAAAGAGGGGCCCGGGAGAATGACCTCTCTACCCCAAAACGGGTACCCTAACCTGACCTAGGAAGGTAATATAAGAGGAGAAAGGAGGAGAGATCTTTTCGCTGGTATATCTCGACACATACTGGATCTCTCGACCTCAACAGTTCGCTGAGAAGTTTTAATCAGCCAGTTGGCTGAATCTGGCTTAGAAGATTTAGAAAGGAGTGCGTGTGTATATATATATATATATATATATATATATATATATATATATTACACAGGGTGTCCGAGAATTATCTGTACAATTTTTGGCTGTTATTAAAAGTCAACCATGAAGTGTAGACATTCCAGTGTTGTCCCATTTTACAGAGAATCTCATTAAGTTTTTTCTGATATCAAGTTTTGACAAGTTTTTAGAAATTCCAGTGTGTCCGAACATTATCTCTACAATTTCATCTTTTAATAAAATTCTTGATAACACACGTAAAATTCTTAAACAAGATTATTTAGAATCTGTATTTTCAAAAGTTTCTTTTATTAAAGTAACGTTGTTACAAACATTCGATATGTGCACCATTAGTGATTCGCAAAACATCCAATCGATACTCCAAATGTTGCCATGTACGCTGCAGCATATCCACATCAATTCGCTCAATAGCAGCTGGGATTCTTGCTTTTAAATCATCAATGTCTGTCACCCGCGTACATTTCCAAAGAACTTGTCAAAACGTGGTATCAGAAAAAACTTAATGAGATTCTCTGTAAAATGGGACAACACTGGAATTTCTATACTTCATGGTTGACTTTTAATAACAGCCAAAAATTGTACAGATAATTCTCGGACACCCTGTATATATATATATATATATATATATATATATATATATATATATATATATATATATATATATATATATACAGGGTGTTCCATAAGTCCGACATCATAGGAAAAATAATAAAAAAGGCAAAACAAAAGCTTTTATTTACAGAACGTTCTCAATATGTATTGTTCCGTAGCCCATTCACAAAATTCCATCCGCCGGTCGGGATCATCATCGCTTAATTTCTGTAGGATCTGAAGTTTATATGGATGCCATTTGTGAGCCTGAAGAATGCGATGGATGCTACTTTTCGACACTCCTGTCTCGGCGGACAATCGCCGAAGAGACTTATTGGGACTTCTGTTAAAATGAGCCAGGATAGCAGTCGCTGTATCATCGTCAGTGGACCTCCTTGAAGGTCCACTGCGTGGTTTATCTTCTATGGATCCTGTTTCCTTAAACTTTGCAACAAGTCTGATAACACAACTCTGTGTTATTGGCTCGCGGTCTGGATGCAGTCTGTTAAATTCAGCAGCCGATCTTTGACTCCGATCTCCTATGAGTAGAATTATCTGGATTCGTTCTTCCTTGCTCACAGACATTATGGCCTGTAGAAAGAGAAAAATATGAATTTCTCCTATGATGCCGGACTTATGGGACACCTATATATATATATATATATATATATATATATATATATATATATATATATATACACACACACGAGGGTAATTCATTAAATATCCGCACTTTTTATTTTCACAATTTTATTTTCACATCTGATAGATTATAAACACCACTTCTCAACATAGTCTCCCTGTTTCTCAATACACTCAGTACGGGGCTCCAATAAACCTTAGCCCCCCCCCGCCCATGGCCTAAACCATTAGAGGTACAGTAAAACTAAACATACCTTACAAAAGAGAATTTAATCCTGCATTTAATGAGAAACAATTAAAACTTGGTGTTCCGCCATTGGCTTCCAAGACAGCCTGAATTCGCTTTGGGTAGCTTGCCAAAAGTGACGTGAATAGATCTTGATCGTTACGCAAATTTGCTAAAACAGTTTCAATGTGTTGCGTCATTGTATCCTTCGAAAATCGATTTGCTGCAGATTCTTGAAACAAGAGACATTCAACCTTGTCCTTTATAACTGATCCAATGTGTTCACAGACGTTCAGGTCAGGAGAATTTCCTGGCGATTCTTCATTTCCAAAGAAATCGATCTCATGGTTCCGCAACAACTATTGAGTGGCTAATGCCTTAAAGCAGGGGGGCCTTATCATGCAGAAATGTGGCCTGATCGACATCCATAACATTGTTTGGGTTTCTTAGAAAAGGAATGACATGCTGGGATAGAATAATATGAAAATACTGTCCATCCCTACTCTGACCATTTGGCTTCAGCACCCACATGAGCTCCTTTTTAGTGAACAAAACAAAAACACCAACACAGTCTGGACGTTTTAATAATTCGCGATAATGTTCATTGTCATCGATTTCATCTGGTGTTGTGGCCCACACTCGATCATTTTGGTAGTTAGGCCGACGTGTTACGTAAACAAAAAATTCATCGGAGACAGCTAAATGCATGAAATCATCCACATCCGAATCTTCAAGATAATGGGCAAACCACATTCTGTCATCGATGTTAAGTTGAGTTTTTCTTGGCTTTGGAAGTTCATGCCAAGGCTTTAAACCTTGCCTATGACGGTACAGTCGAGTGATCTCACCACTAACGATCTTTTCTCTCAACACTTCGATCTCTCTAGAAAGTTTAGCACAGCTGTTTTTCTGCTTACGCGTACCGCTTTCAATGATGTCCTTTGTTTCCTGAGAGAGTGGCAAATTTGGGCGCCCAGATTTGGTTGTATCCATTTCACATTCATCCAAAGTTTTGTTCCAATTTATTTTGACGAAGTCCTCACTTCTTCGCAACGTTTTGGCAACCCATGAACGTGTTATAAAGGTGGCTCCAGCATCACGAGCTTCCCGAAATGTTATTACTCGTATGCGATCTATTACACGTTGCCTCTCCGAATCACCAATTAATTGAGAAGCCATTATATTATCACTTTATCAGCTAGAGTAATTTTAATACCTGCAATAAATAAAGAATTTTATATATTTTTATAATCACTAAAAACTATTTCGATATAAGTAAACATGTAAGCTGCAAATGGGGGTCTAAGGTTTTTTGGAACCCCTTACAGCGATCTACAAGCTTCCTGATGCCATCACAAAAGAATGTTTTTGGCTGTGTGCGTAGCCAGTCATGCACCACCTCCTTCAGGTCATCATCGCCTTGGAATCGCTGACCTCTCAAAGCGTCTTTTAGTGGTCAAACAGGTAAAAATCCGAAGGTGCCAGGTCTGGACTGTAGGCTGGATGGTCGAGAACTTCAAATTTAAGTTCTTGAAGGCATTTTCTAGTCTGTGCAGCGGTATGAGGGCGCGCATTGTTGTGTAACAGAAAAACACCTTCCAACAATCTCCCTCTCCGTTTTGTACGAATTGCTTGCTTTAACCAATTCTGAAGCATATCGGAATACGATGCACTTGTACTGTAGTTCCACGCTCTAGAGTCTAGATAATGTTCAAGGATAGAGCCTCGTGTATCCCAAAACAGTGTTAGCATAACTTTACCTGCTGACGGCTGCGCTTTGAACTTCCTTGCAACGGGAGATGTTTGATGCTTCCATTGCATGCTCTGTCGTTTGCTTTCTGGTTCATAGTGATGGATCCAGGTTTCATCTCCAGTAATAATACCTTCAAGAACTTAAATTTGAAGTCCTCAACCATCCAGCCTACAGTCCAGACCTAGCACCTTCGGATTTTTACCTGTTTGGACCACTAAAAGACGTTTTGAGAGGTCAGCGATTCCAAGGCGATGATGACCTGAAGGAGGCGGTGCATGACTGGCTACACACACAACCAAAAACATTCTTTTGTGATGGCATTAGGAAGCTTGTACATCGCAGGACGAAGTGTATTGAGAAACAGGGAAACTATGCTGAGAAGTGATGTGTTTATAATCTATCAGATGTGAAAATAAAAAGTGCGGATATTAATGGAGAGAGAGAGAGAGTTGTTGTTGTTGTTGTTGTTTAGCCGATCAGCCCACCCTGATCGAGCAAGCCGGCGGCACGCACGTAACCGATCGCCCTCTCCGGAGTGGACCAGAGGTTCAGCGCACTAGTGATGTTGTGTTGTGTTGTGTTCGTTGTTGTGCTAGAGCGGTACAGTCTGTCATAATGTGTTCAATTGTTTGTGGTGTGTCCTGGCACAGGTGGCAGGTGTCGTCTGTGGAGTTGTCTAGTCTGTGTTTATATGGCCGTAAGTTGGGGTGATGTCCACACCGGAATCGTGCTAAGTTAATTCGATCCGATCTGCCCAAGCTGATCTCTGACCTGTTAGTGGATGGCGGCTTCGCACCAAAGACCGCATTCGGACCGAGTCGTGTCAGTGCTTTGTGGGTTAGGTGTGTGTGTATGTGTTTTCTGTACTGTGTTATGTCTGTGGGGCGTGGTATGGAATGGAGTATTTGGTTATAATGTCTCTCTGGTGTTACCTTAATGGGGCGAGGTGTCGGTGCATGATTGTACATGTAGTGGCAAGGGTGTTGTGGGTTAGTTGTCGCTGCTGCCATGAATTGTGTTCCCCTCATGTCTAAATGTTCCGTAACTGTCAGTATTTTTATTTCTGTGTGCAGGTGTTCTATTGGTGTTGTCTGAGTGCATCCTGTAATGATACAAAGTGCGTTGTTTTGTATTGTCTGTAAGGTGTTTGTGTGTGTGTTTGAGATAATGGATGCCCAGCATGGGCTAGCATAGTCCATAACTGAGCGAATATATTGTTTGTATATGAGTGATGTTGTTTCCTGATGGTGTCCAAAGTTTGTGCCTGTTAGTACCCTAAGCGTGTTAAGTCTTGACGTACATTTGTTTTATTTGTTTTTAATGTCCTGAATATGGTTTGCAAAAGATAATGATGTGTTGTATGTTACCAAGTATTTTGGTCCTGTGAGTGTGTGGAATGTTGGTGTTGTTTAGTGTAAGCTGTGGAGTTATCTGGTTTTCTTTTGTATTGCTTATAAGCAAGGTGATGGTTGATTTTGTGGGCGCTACTTTGAGTCTATTGTGTGTGAGCCAGTCTTGTATACTGTTTATGTATGTTTGTAGGTTATTTGTAGCGGTGTCGATGTTGTTGTGGGTAGATGTTAGAGTGATGTCATCTGCATATGATAAGGTAAGCTTGTTATCTATGGGTTTTGGAATGTCATGTATGTATAAGTTGAACAGTGTCGGTGAGAGAACAGAGCCTTGAGGGACCCCGTTCGGAAAAAGCTTGTTTTTGGATGACTTGCCATTAAATGTGACATGTGAGTATCTTCCTGAAAGATAGTTGCTCAGCCATCTTTTAGTGCTATTGTGCATGTTTGTGTTGAGTATTTTGTTTATGAGAGGGAAGCGTGGGATAGCATCAAATGCTTTACTAATGTCTATTGTTGCTAATAGTGTACGTTGAGCTGGTCGTCTGGAGTTGATACCATCCATGATGTGCTGCGTGAGGTTAGTGAGTAATGTCGTGGTTGAGTGGTGAGGTCTGAATCCATGTTCAGTAGGCGATAGTAGTATGTGTGGGTTGGTGATTTGTAAGATTACTTTGGAAGGTGTGAATAGTAAAGTAATGGATCTATAGGAAGCTGGTTCTGTTGGATTTTTGTTTGGTTTGAGTATTGTAATAATTTTACCTTGTTTCCATATGTCAGGAATAATAGTGTTGGTATGAATATGTGCTGATATTTGTCAGAGCTAGTATTCCCTGTGGGCCCAAATGTTTAAGGTGTATGTTAGATATGTTGTCTGGTCCAGTAGCCTTCGAATTCTTAATGTTTTTGATGATCTTGGTAGCCTGGTCTGTATTGAAGGGTGTAATGGTCGTGTCGAGTCTGTAGGTTTTCTTGTTCCTGGCTGTTTGTCTGTCTGCGTGTTTCTGGTTGTTGTCTCTGTTTAAGTGACTTATCTTTGCGTAGTGATTAACTAGAATGTTAGCGTGTTGTGTATATGTTGGGATATTATTTTGGCTGCGACAGATAGCCGCGTGCGCGTGTGAGGTGTGAATGCCGCTGTTAGAGTGAGTAATGCTGTTTATAGTCTTGTAGAGCCTGGATGTATCTGTGTAGTGGTTTAGTGTTGTTATGAATTCCCTAAATGTTTGTTTGTTTTTCTTTGAGTTTGTTGTTTATTTCTGTGTTGAGGTGTTGAGGTGTTGTATCTGCTGTTTTATGGTTTCTGTGTGTTGTGTTTGTGTGTTATGTTTGAGGTTGTTACGTTGCCTTATGAGGTGGGCTATTTCTCTAATGTAATTTGGGTTGTATTTCCTAATGTTGCCCTCGGGTATGTACTGTATTTGTTTGCATTATTGATGATCTGATTAAATGTCGAGTGTTGTACTGATGTTTATGATGGGTGTCCTGTTTAATGTGGTGAATTGTTCCTCAGTCTGTATTTTGAACTGTTCCCAATCAACTTTCTTGTAATTTCTGTAAGTGTGCCTAAGGCTGTTGGGGCAGAGTGTAGAACGTGTTGTAATGATGGGCAGGTGGTCTGATGACAGTTGTTTTTCTGTTCTCCAGTGTGTTTGTGTTGCTAGTGAGGGGGAACAGAACGTTATGTCTGGGGAGGAGTTTGAGTATCCTGCTTGATGTGGTATGTGTGTATGTTCTTCTGTATTGTTAAGAATGAAGAGGCTGTTTAGTTGTGTGGCTATGTTGGCGCCTCTGGTGTTGCTTTGGTTGTGCAGGTACCAACTAGTGTCTTTAGCGTTGAAGTCTCCTCCTAAGATGACATTAGTGAGAGAGGCCAGATTGTGTAACTGTGGATTGTAATTGGCTGGCACCTGAGGTGATCTATCTGGTGGGATGTAAATGTTGATTAGTGTGGTGTGTTTTGCGCATGTTTTAATGTTAATTGCCTGTATTTCTATCGTGTTATCTGCTTGGATTGTGTTTGTAATATTTTGGGTGGCATCAGTGTAGCTAATGCTTTTACGTATGTAAGTGATGAGTCCATTCCCGTTTAGGGTTGCCAACCGTCCTTTTTTGAAAAGGACAGTCCTTTTTTGTAGATTTTTTGTCCTTGTCCTTTCCTGAGTTCGGAAAGGACGCCATTTGTCCTTTTCTGACAACAATCTTGTTCCAAACAACAGTTTTATAACAAAACTTTTGTTTAAAAGGAAATAATTATAAAGTCTTAAGTCGAGTAACATTTTATAAATTCATTTCTTCACCTAAATGTTAACATTCCGTGTAGCGGAAAAGTATAAATGTAAAAATAAATATTGTTACCATAAATTTTGTCAATGCATGACTCAATGGGTCAATATCTGTATATCAATAAAAATATTTACTTTAAGAAAATATGCAATAAAAAAGCATGCAGTATAAATTGTAATAAATTATAAATAAAATTTTACTTCTTTCCCTAACCTTGTAGACAGTATATTGGAATTGATGTTCTTGTCCTTTTTTTCAAACTTCATGGAGTTGGCAACCCTATCCCCGTTACCCCCAGTACGATCTTGACGGATCGCCGTGAAGTCAGGGATGGTGGGTGTTTTGTGTGTGCGTTTTAGTTTTGTTTCTTGTATAAGTGTTATGTGAATGTTTTGTTTGTGTACGAATTCTCTAAGCTGCATGATTTTGTTTGTGAGGCCATCTACGTTGTACTGTAATATGTTAATATTATACTTCTGTATGTGTCTCATGGTGCTATTGTGTCTATGTCTTTGTGTATGATGACATGTGTAAGTTGTAGTGGAGCCTGGATTAGTCTTAATGTCGTCGGAGGGTAAGAGTAGTCCGGGGAGCAGGCAATTGCTCCCCGTTAATGAAAAAATAGCACGCTGAGAATAGGTCCGGCCCCGGGAGCCGATCGACACTCTGACCGTGCCACGCAACAGACCGTCGACTGCCAGTCTGGCCAACCGTAGACAGCCCGCTGCACGGAGATTTTAGGAAGTTTGGCCACCAGCGCGTTGATGTTTCGGTTTGACGTCGCCTCTTCTTCGCGTTGACGTGTCCCGCGCTGGAGGATACAGCCACTGTTAGAAGCTTCCTCGTCAGCTGCTAACACTTTTTTCACGTTGTTCTCGCTCACTGTTCAGAGGGTTTTTTTATAAACAAATCTCAGTTTTCTGCTCAAAACGGCTTTTTCTAATTTTAAAATTGATTATTCAAGGAAGGAAGATGTTGACTTCTATTTTGCGGCAACAGTTGATATTTATGTTACTTTATTGATTACTGAAAATGATTAGCCTCTTCAAGTTATAAAAGATTTCTTTCGTAATAACTGATAAATACGAAACACAAAACGTATATCCAAACAGGATGATGAATTTAGGGTGGAGCGAAAAATACTTTTTTTCTAGTATGAAGTTTTAATAGTGATTAAATGTTGCATTTAGTGGACGAAATATGCCTGCCAAAATATGAGTTCATTTGTTTCAAATTTTCAGCTGCCACCAGGGGGCTAAAGTTAACACAATTTTGTGTAAAAAGGAAAAAAATGCTTCTATTTTAGGTTTGTCAAACTATTATAACTATTATAACTATTATCTTAGAATTATCTAATAGTTTGATTAAGATTCTTAAATGATAGGAATTCGTTTTGTAAAAATGCCTTTTCATATGCTTAATATCTTCAGCTGCCACAAGAGAGCTGAAGTTAACACAATTTAGAGTAACTGAGTCATGTTGAGACTACACTGAATGTTGTGGGGGAGGGTTTGGGGAGGGTTTTGGTGTGAAGGAATTTCTTTCTGTGAGTCATTAGAACAGTGTGTTAACACTTGTCTTCTTAGGTAGTAGGCCTAGTCGCTCAGTTGATCGGAGAGTTTTTTAATATGATCGGAATATTATAAAACTTTATTTTAAAGTGATTTATATAGAGATAATATTGATTTTATTATAAAATGCTTGTTATAATGTATTATATAATTTTAGTTTATTATATAATATATTATTATTTATATAATATATTATATATACTTATAAAATATATTATATATATTAATTATATAATGTTTTGATGTTACAGGGATTTTGTGATTGTGAATTTTTCTTAAAAATATTATGGCATCAAATACTAAATATAAACATTTCACTAGAGAACGTATGAAGTGTGCCATATTTGAAGTACCTTGTGAGATGAGTGATATGCAACTACCAACTTATAACTGCATTATGAAAGATTACCTGTTCACAAAACATTTAGTGAAGGAGCAGATGAATAACAAGGAGCCGTCATTTTCTGAAATAGCAGAGGCAGTTTCCAAAAAGGTAGAAAATATTTGGAAGAAGGCCTCTTTGCCAATAGTTTCACATACACGCGTTTTACAGATGATGCGAGTGTACCATGATAAATACAGGTCCTTATTAAAGCCATACAAGTCACGCAAGGATCAGCCTAAGTACAAAAATCAGTTTGAAGAATTTGAAAACTCTTCAAAATGCACTTTGTTTGACATCTGCACCTGCAAATGTAAGGAGTTTAGGAGATGCTCATGTGAAAAGAGTAAGAAAGTCCCTCCAAAAGAGCAGGATTTTTTAAATGACCAACGAACACGCAGAATAATGGTGATAGGAAGCATTGACATAGCACACACAAGACGATTACAAGCAAGAGAACATCGAAAGGAAATGGAAAAAGCACGTCTGGAATCCTCACAAACAACTAGTGCTGCTATAACCAATACGTCCAACTTACAAATCGAAACAGAGACAAGTGAACTTCAACAACTAGAAGAGATATCTGAAGATAATGAGGAAGATACAACCTCGACTCAATATGTAATATCAGAACAACAGATGCGTGAGCCACTGCCTTCATTAGCAATTACTTGTGATAGATTTAAAATGTCGGACAGAGCTGGGGCTGCTATTGCTTCTGCAGTATTGGCAGATCTTAAAATTGTTACTCACGAAGACAAAGGGAATATTATAGACAGAAGTAAGCTAAGATGTGAAAGACAAAAACAGAGAAAGGAACTACAACAGATAGGAGAGCCAAAAACCATGCGGGGATTATACTTTGATGGCAGAAAGGATAAAACAATGATTCAAGTCCAGGAGAGTGATGGCTCTAACCACCAAAGAACCAAACGCGAAGAGCATATCAGCATAATATCTGAACCACACTCTCTGTACTTTGCACATGTGACACCTTCCAGTGGCAAAGCTAAATACATTTGCACAGCGCTAGTGAATTGCTTGAAAGAAAGGAATGTTGATATAGGGAACATCGTTGCAGTTGGCTGTGATTCGACAGTGGTTAACACTGGTAGTATTGGAGGCACAATAAGATTACTGGAAGAAGCCTTTAATAAGCCATTGCAGTGGCTGATATGCCTTTTACACCTTAATGAACTTCCATTGCGCCATCTGTTTCATCACTTGGATGGTACCACTACTGGACCAAGAGCATTTTCAGGAGAAATTGGCCGAGCACTTTCAGACTGTGAAAAGCTTCCCATAGTTAACTTCAAACCCATTGAAATTCAAGAGGACGTGTGAAGTTGATGTAGATGACATAAGTACTGACCAGAAATACCTTCTTGAAATTCACAAGGCTATATCAAGTGGAACATTCTCAGAGTCTTAGTCATAAGAGTCCAGACAATATATCACATTCAAGGTGGCTCACCACAGCAAACAGGACTCTGCGGTTATATGCAAGCACAGAGAATCCTTCAGGCAATTTACAAGAATTAGCTACTTTCATTGTTAGGGTATACGCACCAATGTGGTTTCAGATAAAGCGTAAACCATTATGCCAATATGGTGCTAAACATATGTGGCATATGATTGCAAGAAGCCGGTATCTCCGTGAAGAGCTTAGGAGAGTACATGACTCAGTCATTCAGCGAAATGCATATTACGCAAATCAAGAAAACATTCTCATTGCAATGATAGCTGATGAAAGGGAGCATGTGCGTCAGTTGGGATTTAGGCGTATCATAAAAGCAAGGGCATGCATTCAAGAAACAGATGTTATCAGGTATTTTAAGGTGCCAGAAATAAATTTTTATGCCAAAGACTATACAGATCTCATTATGTTGCAAGATTTTCAGATAGCAGAACCACCGATAACCAAAGGAGTTTCTCTTGATGATATTGAATCATGCATCAAACATGGTACTACTCTTCATTCAGAATTATTTCAGTTTCCATGTCATACACAAGCCGTAGAGAGATGCGTCAAGCTCGTTACAGACGCTGCTGGATCAGTCTGCGGACCTACAAACAGAGACGGTTGGATTCGTGCTACATTAGAATCAAGGAAAAAACAGCCAAAATTTGACACAAAAGCAAATTACTAAATAGTCTTCAGCAAGAACCCTTTCTAGAGGGAGGTTGGTTGGGGAAAGGGTGGTAACTCTGCTAAGGCACGAAATAACGTTTCTTAACTGTCTCAAGCCAGTATAAAGGAGGAGACACATCCTAATTTATTAATGTTCCCTTTTTCAAGTAAATACAGAATCATACTTAATTGTCATTTTTAAGTTAACTTCAGCCCTCTTGTGGCAGCTGAAGATATTAAGCATATGAAAAGGCATTTTTACAAAACGAATACTTATCATTTAAGAATCTTAATCAAACTATTAGATAATTCTAAGATAAAATTTTATAATAGTTTGATAAACCTAAAATAGGAGCATTTTTTTCCTTTTTACCCAAAATTGTGTTAAATTTAGTCCCCTGGTGGCAGCTGAAAGTATTAAACAAATTAACTCATATTTTGGCAGGTATATATCGTCCACTACATGCAACTTCTAATCACTATTAGAACTTCATACTAGAAAAAAAGTATTTTTCGCTCCACCCTAAATTGATGATGCTTAGACTACGAATGTGATATCTACAGATCTACAGAAGTTAAGGCTAACAAAGACCCTAAGATCCACTCTAAGGTTAGCCCGAGAGAAAGGAAAGAGTAGCGGGTTAAGAGAAGAAAATAAGGGGTTAAGTAAGTAGCAACACCTATCACTCATGGGTTAACATTCATTCAGAAAAAGAGAAAAAAAGACTCACCATCATCATCCGCCGGCCACTGCCGACAAGTCAGAAAAATAGTAGGAGAGAATAGGAAAGGGGTGAAAGATGAAAAGAAGTAAAATAAGAACACTTACAAACCATGCAAACACAGTCTTAACTCACAGTCATACCATGCAAACTACAGACATGCAAGTAAAGAGAGTTACAGACATGCAAGTAAGGAGAGGATAAGAAAAAATAAAAATTAGGTAAAGTTAAACAAACAGTGGGTTAGTTTACTCTACAAGCTACATCTACGTTCATGTTAGTCTAATTTTTTTTTTTTTTTTTTATTGCTGGCATCACACAAGCTGGCATTAATCGTCAACAGACTCATCCTCGACCACCACCCCCAGAGCTCCTGTTACTAATTGTTTTTTATTTTAAACAACGTTAATATTTTTAAAATGCCTATCTAAACGGTTCATAAACATATTAACGCTGGTAGAATGAACGAGTGACGCGGGAAGATTATTCCATTTATCAATTACTTTAAACGTAAAGAAGTTTTTAGCGATATTAGTAATGAAACGTCTGCCACGCAACTTAAATCCGTTATTACGAGTATTGTTATTATCAAAAGTGAACAATTTGTCAAAATTTACGTTATCGATTTTATTAACGATTTTGAAAACTTCAATAAGCTCCCCACTTAATCTCCTAGTTTCGAGTGAATGCAAGTCTAACACTTTAATCCTATCTTCATAAGGCTTGTTGCGCAATGACGGAATCAGTTTCGTGGCACGACGTTGAACCCTTTCTAACCTATCAATATCCTCGCGCAAATACGGGCACCAAAACTGAACTGCATATTCTAAATGAGGCCTGACTAGGGACTTGTAAAGGGGCAATATAATATCCTTCGATTTAAATTCGAAATTGCGCGCTATGAAGCCTAACATCCTATTAGCTTTTGCGCAAGACTCCAGGCACTGGCTCCTAACTTTTAAATCCTTAGATATGCGTACGCCTAAATCTACTTCCTCGTCAACGCTCTCTAACTCTCTATCATCCATCGTGTACGTGTAATTGTTACGAGAACCTACATGCAAAACTTTAAATTTGTCTACGTTAAATTGCATCTGCCACTTATCCGTCCACTCCATAATCCTATTTACATCGTCCTCGTTAACAACCTTCCCGCCTATTTTAGTATCGTCCGCGAATTTTGACACGTTACTAGTCAATCCTACATCTATGTCGTTAATGTAAATTATGAATAGCAATGGGCCTAACACTGAATCCTGTGGAACACCGCTACCTACATCCAACCACCCCGATTCACTACCATTAACTACCACCCTCTGTCTCCTAGCACGAAGCCATTCTTCTAACCAGTTAGCTACCTGACCGCGTATACCGTGCGCTTTGACCTTCGCAATTAATCTTCTATGCGGAACTGTTTCGAACGCCATTTTAAAATTTAAATAAATAACTTCAGCCGCTCTATGCCTATCGTATTCGCGCACTATTTCGTTATAAAATTCTAACAAATTAGTTAAACAAGATCTATGGCGTCGAAACCCATGCTGACTACTATTAATGAAATCTCTACTTTCTAAGTGATCGATGTTACGATCCCTAACTACGGATTCCAAAAGTTTACCTACAATTGACCTTAATCTAATGGGCCTATAATTACTAGGTACCGTGCGGTCACCTTTTTTTAAAAATGGGCGTGACGTTAGCTAATTTGAAGTCTTCAGGAATAATCCCCGTTACCAGTGACTGATTAAAAATCTTCGTTAAGGGGCTTACAATAACGTCTTTCAAATCTTTCAAATGTCTGGGATAAAAAGCGTCAGGGCCTGGAGCCTTGCTAACTTTTAGCCTATCGGTATAATGCGCAATCTCATCCTCGTAAACAGTTATTTCATCCAAAATAGTCTCTCTACTAAATGGAACGATATCGTCCACGTCGGGGACATTATTTACGTCTTCAACGGTAAAAACTGTCGCAAAAAAGTTATTGAAAATACCCGCCATCGCCTGAGCGTCAGAAGCCAAAGCGCCGTTAACATCCACTAGAGGGCCTATGTTATCTTTTATCGGCTTACGATTATTAACGTATTCAAAAAACTTTTTTGGATTATGTTTACTATCCGCAGCTATAAGTATCTCTAAATTACGCTTAGCAGTCCTAACTGATCTTTTAACGTGACGTCTAAGCTCGATATATCTATTAAAGTTAGCTGCCGTGCCATTGCGCTTATTAAGTCTATACCCTCTATTACGCTCGTTTATGAACTCGCCTATTTCCCTAGTCCACCACTTGGGCCTACCATGGTTTCTAGCGCGCTTGGGCCTACGAGGAATAAACTCCCTTTCAATATTCCTAAAACTTTCTTTAAACGCCACCCAATGCAAATTTGTGTCATTACCCATAAATAAGTTATCCCAGTCCACTACTCTCATCCCATCCGCAAAACTATCAAAATTAGCCCTACGAAAATCAGGGACTTCTATTACGTTACTATCCTTAGTGTTTTCTATCAATAACTTAAACCTAAGAATTTGATGATCACTACATCCTAAACTCTCGCCTAAAACTTTCGACTATATTTTCGCCGTTCGTCACCACCAAATCTAAAATATTGTCACCGCGCGTTGGTTCGGTAACTATCTGTCGTAAAAAATTATCTTCCATAAACTCAATCAATCTCAAACCCTCCTCATTACCAGTAAAATTCTCGTAATTAACATTCGGGCAGTTAAAGTCTCCGACAATTATACTATTCCGATTGTCAATAAAGTTACCAAGAAGTGAGTAAAATCTAGTATCTGTATCGAGGGGTTGAACGGGAGGTCTATAAACAACAACAAAATTAAAACTAATACTACGCGCACTAACTTCAACACATATCGCATTAATTGCTGCCGGAAAATCTAACAACCTCGATAGCCCTAAGGGAATTACGAATGTACAGCAAAACGCCGCCACCAAACCTATGTAACCTATCATTAGTAAAGAGTTTAAAACCCGGTATATCAAGTTCCCCCAACAAGTCCCGAGTCACGGTATTTAACCAAGTTTCAGTGATAGCAACTATATCGTAGTTGCCGGAATAAATTATCGCCTTAAATTCATTTAATTTATTTCTAATACTACGCGCGTTACAATAAAAGACGTTTAAGATATTTTTTACCACGGGCCCGCTTTTTAAACTATTTTTCACGTCGGGCCCGCGTTTCCCGGACCCACAACGTTTAAAGAAGGCTTCGACCTATACAGTTTTCGCACGTTTTTATCTATTAACCTACCTAGCCTAGCATTACCTATTTCATTAAAATGCACCGCATCTTTTATAAAAAGGCTAGGATCACTGAATTCGGACCACAGCTTTACGAAGGGTACATTTTCCTCAGCACAAATCTCTTCTAATTTATTATTCAAAAATATTGTTTTTGACATAATCCTAGGACCCAACCCGTGCCTAGGGGTAATACCTAGAACTAAAGACCTATCTGACCTCGCCTTCAGGGACCTAATTAACCCCCTATATCTCTCCAAAAGGTCAGGCACTCTCGTATCGGGCCTATACGAGTCGTTGCCTCCTACCATCGTTACCAACATCGAGTGACGGGAAGCAACGTCAATCCTATCCACTTCGTCTCGAACTCTGCCAACCCTGGCCCCTGGGAGACAGAGCCTCCTCCTCTTGGTTGGATGCCGTTCAACGAACTCTTTGTCCATGTGGCGCACTAAAGAGTCCCCAATTAAAATAGTTTCCCCCTCATTCACGTCCCTTTCCAAATGGGCGAAAGGGTTCGAAACCTCGATAGGGGGGGGAATTCCTATCACCTAACGTACGCGGCCTAGCTCCACCCTTAACTTCCCAAAATCCCTTCCCATCTACTACTCTCGGACTAACCTTAACCCCTTCCTCAACTCTATCCAACCTTCCCGACAAGCTACCTAAACTAGAAACTAGGTTACGCACCTCACCCTTCAAATTACTAACGTCTTCAACGTTAGTATTGGTTCGGCTTCCGTCAACCGTAGCCCTACCCTTGCCCTCATCAAGCGTTGCAAGTCTTTCCGCTACCTCACGTACACTGCGTTTTATGTCAACTATTTCCTCCATTAACTCGCAAAAGAAACAAACTGATCTCTCGGTAATCGCCATAGGACCGCCGTTATAATCTTTAAATTCCGAATACCACCGGTTTACCCTACACCTAACACACGCCGCTTTCTGCGACGGCATCGCGCAGTTAAAAATTAGTTTAAACCGTCACAAGTTTAAGTTAAATTAAGCCGGCACGCTATGAAAACTTCTAAATCGCTGAAAACCACTAATATTCAATTACTTAACTATAACAACGTGAATATAAACGCAAGTATATAAAATTCAAAACTTTCCAAAAGTAAAATTCTCAGCAATATGCAAAAGTAGATGCAATATCAGAGCTCAGGAAATGCGTCCGTTCAGTACAGAGTCTGGCTGACGAATCAAAGTAGAGAGAGAGAGAGAGAGAGAGAGAGAGAGAGAGAGAGAGAGAGAGAGAGAGAGAGTAGATGATCATGCTGGGTCCCCCCAAAAAGAGTAAAAAAAAAAATATTGAATCAAAAGCGCGCGCACACACACACTTCGTATATAACTTAATCGGATGCATGTAAAGAAGAATTGTTCTATCCCATTAGCAAAATATATATGCCTTCCTTAGAATAACTACCGCACAACCACCAAACAGTAAAATACATGTGCCATCATTAGACTACCTCGCAATCCCCACAACCATCAGCACAATCATCAGTACGGCACCACCATTATTAGACCGATAAAGTCTCTAGAAACGACCCAATTAATAGACAAAGCTAATAAGCATAAATACATTTATGGGGCTAGGGTAGACCCGCAAGGTCTCAGAAAAAGGCAACGCCAATAGTTTAACCTATTGAGCTTCCCACAGCAGAAAACCACACGAGGCCAATGTGATATTAGGTAGGCGCTCTTTTTAACAAAAAATCGAATATGATAAACCAAATTTAATTCAAAAACATTTTTTTTGTCTTAAGATACAAATATATCTGTAAATCTTATTATAATTTAAAACTAAAATTTAATTTAAGACTAACCATTTCATTTTTCGTCTTTTACAATTCGAAAATTATTCAAACCAACAAGTTATTTGAATCAAATCCGTGTTCATATACAAATTTAACTTTTAATCATATCATGAAATAGTAATTTAAAATAGCGTATACCGGATGGGATACCAGTGGAGGCGTGGAATTGTTTGGGAGATGAGGGCATAGATCTATTGTGGGATCTGATGCAGAAGATATATGAACAAGAGGAAATGCCGGAGGAGTGGGGGGATAGTACACTCGTACCTATCTACAAAGAGAAGGGGGACATCCAGGATTGTGGAAATTATAGGGGAATAAAGCTTATGTCACACACGATGAAGGTTTGGGAAAGGATTATAGAGAAAAGGTTAAGAGAAGAGACAACCGTGGGGGAAGAGCAGTTGGGTTTTATGCCAGGTAGGGGAACAACTGATGCGATTTTTGCACTGAGGCAGTTGATGGAGAAACACCGGGGGCGACAAAAGGGACTGCACATGGTTTTCATCGACCTAGAGAAAGCATATGATAGAGTGCCACGCCAGGAGGTTTGGAGGTGTATGAGAGAGAATGGTGTGCCGGAGAAGTACGTTAGGTTGGTGCAAAGTATGTACGAAGGAGCAAGGACCCAGGTTAGGAGTAGTGTAGGTGTAACGGAATGGTTCCCCGTGAGGGTTGGTCTACATCAGGGATCTTCTTTGAGCCCGTACCTTTTTGTTTTGATTATGGATGTGTTGGCCCAGGGGATAAAAGATCAATCCCCTTGGTGTATGCTCTTTGCAGACGATATTGTTCTGTGCAGCAACAGGAGAGAAGTAGTAGAAAGAAAATTGGAGGAATGGAGGAGGGCTTTTGAAGACAGAGGGTTGAAAATCAGCAGAAAGAAAACGGAGTACCTGAGGTTCTACGAAAATCAAGACTCAGAAATTAGTTTAGAGGGAGCGAGGTTAAAGAGAGTAAGTAAGTTTACGTACTTGGGATCGACAGTGGCTGAGGACGGTGAGCTGGACACAGAAATAACACACAGAGTGCAATCTGGTTGGAAAAATTGGAAGAAAGTTTCATGGGTGTTGTGTGACCGAAGAATAGGCGCAAGGGTTAAGGGAAAGGTGTATAAGACTGTGGTAAGACCGGCTATGATGTACGGGGCTGAGTCTTGGGCTAAAAGAAAGATCATGAGAAAAGACTAGATGTAACGGAGATGAGAATGCTGAGATGGATGTGCGGAGTGACAAGGTTGGATAGAGTAAGGAATGAAAGGATAAGGGGCACAACAAAGGTTGGAGAAATCTCGAGGAAGATACAAGAAAGTAGACTGAAATGGTATGGACATGTGATGAGAGGGGACGAAGATTATGTGGGTAAGAGAACGATGAATATGGAGGTGCATGGCAGGAGAAAGAGAGGCAGACCGAAGCGAAGGTGGATGGAGAAGGTGAGGGACGATTTGAGGGAGAAGGGTTTGTCGGAGGAAGAAGCCCAGGACCGGGCTGTGGAGGAGGCTGGTCAGAAACGCCGACCCCGCATAGAGGCGGGAACGGGCGAAGAGAAAGAAGAAGAAGATATATATATATATATATATATATATATATATATATATATATATATATATATATATATAGATATATATATATATATATATATATATATATATATATATATATATAGATATATAGATATATATATAGATATATATAGATATAATATATATATAGATATATATATAATATATTATATATATATATAATATATATATATATATATATATATAGATATATATATAATATATATATATATATATCTATATATATATATATATATATATATAGATATATAGATATATATATATATATATATATATATATATATATATATATATATCCCCGCAAGGGGGTTCTAAGCTCGTGCTCTTGAGTGCTCTTTGTGCTCGTTTGTACGTGCTTGTTCCTGGAGGTTTCACGTGCGCCCTCCCGGCCCTTGCACCCAAGGATGATGGGGCTCGACCCTGCAGTCCTTGTCATCCTGGTCTTTTTCCACTTCGACTGTCCCTCCACCCTTTCTTTTTCCTCTGTCTTTCCTCTCACTTTTTCTTTGTTTTTCCGCTGAGATATGCCCTTTAAATAGAGGCGAATCGGTTCTTCCTGAACTAAAAAAAAATAAAAAAATATATATATATATATATGTATATGCACTAAAATCACAAAATAACACGTGACCTTATTAATAAGCAAACAACCACAGGGAAAAGGAAACACAAAGTCCGAGCGCTTTCGTGATATATATATATATATATATATATGTTAAACACAGACCGTGCATGGAACAAGGAACTCTTCTGGGAAAATTAAATCCACTATAGTCCGAATAAGTAATGGTAAATGACAAATACCATAGTTTTTTTCCTTTTTCATGATTTTAGCCCGACGTGGGCAACGGGTCTCTCGCAAAGAGATCCCATAAATATAGCTTCCCTCACCAGCTATCTGCAAAGCAGACAGGATCCAGCTTTGGGACGTGGATCTAGGGTTTAAAGCAAACCTAGATCCCTACACTCAGAACCTCTATATAAGTAAAAGACTCGTTGCATTCACGTCGTTGTATACTAAACGGACGTGTTTCGTGCCTTGAAAAGGGACGCTCAATGTCCCGGTTGAGGTTTAAGTTTTGGTTTTTTTTGGCTAAAAATACAATAGTTACCCCTTTCTCTTGATTTATTCAACACGACGTGAATGCAACGAGTCTTTTACTTATATAGAGGTTCTGAGTGTAGGGATCTAGGTTTGCTTTAAACCCTAGATCCACGTCCCAAAGCTGGATCCTGTCTGCTTTGCAGATAGCTGGGAGGGAAGCTATATTTATGGGATCTCTTTGCGAGAGACCCGTTGCCCACGTCGGGCTAAAATCATGAAAAAGGAAAAAAACTATGGTATTTGTCATTTACCATTACTTATTCGGACTATAGTGGATTTAATTTTCCCAGAAGAGTTCCTTGTTCCATGCACGGTCTGTGTTTAACATATAAGTTTCTCAGGGGACCATTCTGAGTTTGTATATGTATATATATATATATATATATATATTATATATAATATATAATATATATATATATATATAGATATATAGATATATAGATATAAATATAAATATAGATATAGATATAGATATAGATATATAGATATAGATATAGATATATATATATATATATATATATATATATCTATATATATCTATATATATATAGATATTAGTGATGTAGCGGATGTCATTTTTTTCACATCCGCGGATGCGGATGCGGATGAGGATGTTTGATTCGAACATCTGCGGATGCGGATGCGGATGTCTACATTTTCGTTATTTTTTAGGATATATTCGAGATTTGTTGTGTTTAACGTATATAATAAGTTATTATATAGAGAGAGCTGTAGCTATAATGTAGTATAATTGATTAATTGTACAATAATTGCTGTACTTTTCTCTGAACATATAAAATAATATCACGCATCTAAACTAATATAGAAATCAATTAGTGAATTCGTCTGCAAATAAATTCGTTATATTTTGTTGAGTTTCAGCCACAATTAGAAACCATAATTGTGTTACCAGGATGCGGGACGTGAACCCAACTCAAATGCACCCCACCGACCTCTTCCCCCAACCTCCACCCTTATAGAAAGAGATCTTAATTAGCTTGATAACTATTTATATTACGTTTAAAGTTTTATTAGGCATATTTATAAATGAGTAATTAAAATAAAGTAAACTAAGATGTTCATCGTTTAATGTTCAAACTTAATTATAGGAAGGTTATGCTTAAGGAACATTAATTTTTCTGCCTTTTCTGCTGCCAGTCTGTTTCTCTTTTCATCATATATTAATCCAGCACTGCTAAATAATCTCTCGCTTGGTACGTTTGTTGGAGGACAGGCTAAATGTTCCTTGCAAGTTTACTCAAGTATGGATAGATATTCTGCATATTTTCCACCAACTAATAGGATTGTCACATGCAGCCAGGCGTTTTTCTTGGTGATAGCTCTCGATCATTTTCACTACATCTTTGACATCGCGTAGGTCTCGTCATTGCTGCTTGACTCAAGAAACTGAGAGACAGATTCTGTGATAGATTGCTTGTTGAAGGTGTTGGTTCTGTCACTGAAACTTTTATTCTTTTGGTGGGTGGCGAAGCGACAGATTCAAGAGATTGAAGCTCTTCAACTGCTTTGCCAAGTGATGATTTAACTCGTTCTAATGTACTAGGTGAAAATAACTTAGCTTTGTAAAGTGGATCTAAGTAGGTTGCAAGAGAGTAACTTCATACAAGAACAGCCTCTCGTCTTGTCGCTTGCATCACTTGCGCACAATGAACTAGTTCTATTAATATAGTAGAATTTGATAATTTCCGCTTATTAATGACGTTTTATCTCAACGGTCCACATCCGCACGACATCCGCAGTCCAAAGTGCGGATGCGGACGCGGATGCGAGAAAATGTGCGGATGTTCCGCGGATGCGACCTACATCACTAATAGATAATATATATATATATATAGATATATATATATATATAGTTATATATATATATATATATATATAATATAGTTATATATATATATATATATATATATATATAGATATATATATATATATATATATAATATATATATATATATATGGGATGAATTTCACAATAAAACACGTGAAATGAATAAATGCTGCAAATCCACAAGGAAAAGAAAAAACGATTCCAAGGCCTTTCGTGTATTCAAAGCTACACCTCGTCAGGGAATGAAGATAAAAGGCGAGATGCCCATAAATATATACAATGTATAGGAAAAACAAAACAATTAGCACATACTTAACAAGGGTTAATGAGAGGCAAAAGAAATTTTAACATGATATCGTCAATTTTATACGTCCCCGCACTGTTATTGAAATTGCTTTTAAAATGAATAAATGCACATTCTAGAATATTTCGTTCTAGTATATCTCTGTTTTTAACAAGCGCTTTAGAACTACCCCACTTGATGCTATGGTTACATCTATACATATGGTTAAATAAAGCATTGGAAGTATTAGCTGTTCTACAAGCATATTTATGCTGTTTTACCCTAATATCTAACCAAACCAAACCGGTAAAACGTTAGATATTAGGGTAAAACAGCATAAATTATTAAATATGCTTGTAGAACAGCTAATACTTCCAATGCTTTATTTAACCATATGTATAGATGTAACCATAGCATCAAGTGGGGTAGTTCTAAAGCGCTTGTTAAAAACAGAGATATAATAGAACGAAATATTCTAGAATGTGCATTTATTCATTTAAAAGCAATTTCAATAACAGTGCGGGGACGTATAAAATTGACGATATCATGTTAAAATTTCTTTTGCCTCTCATTAACCCTTGTTAAGTATGTGCTAATTGTTTTTTTTTCCTGTACATTGTATATATTATGGCATCTCGCCTTTTATCTTCATTCCCTGACGAGGTGTAGCTTGAATACACGAAAGGCCTTGGAATCGTTTTTGTTTTTCCTTGTGGGTTGCAGCATAATATAATATATATATATAATATATATAATATATATTATATATATATATATATATCGGGTGGCCACAAAAAAACTTTACTTAATTGAAAGTTTATAAACTGCAACAATTCAAAACTTATGCGATTGAGATTTTGCACACATTAACAGATGCATATATTCTATAATTACTGGAATTTTCAAATATGTAGGTTCTATATTTTGTTACAGTGAACAATTTAAAAGCATATGTCTAAAAATAGCATGCCTGGTGTGCATCTGACACGTACGTGCGCTAGCGTAGGCTAAACCTAATGTAGCGTAGTATGACACGCGCTCTGGCGTAGGCTAAACTAATGTGAATTTGCTTTCTTTTATTTTTCCGCTAAAACCCGCCAGCATGACGTTAAGTAAAGTGATAAAGCCATCATAGAAGCATGTGTCAAGGAAAAAGGTTGGAATGGAAATAGGATTGTCGAGAATTCCCCGCAAAGAATGGACTCGTCAAAGTGTTTATAACTTAATAAGAAAGATAAAGGATACTGGATCAACAGCTAGAAAACCCGGCAGCGGCAGGCCCAAAAGTGTTTCAAAAAGAAAATAAGGCTGCCGTGGAGGAACTGATTCAATCCCAGGAGAATACACCAGGAACTCATCGCTCCCAGAGACAGATGCGTACGACCTTGGGATTTCTCGCTCCTCTGTACAAGGGATTGTAAAACGTTTGAAATTGAAGGCCTACAAGAGAATTCGAGTTTCTCGGCGTGATCAGAATGTAAGACAGCGTAGAAAGACCCGCTGTAAATCCCTATATGAACGCTACTCAGCTGAAGACGTGCAAAAAAGTTGTGTTTACAGACGAAAAGGATTTCACGTTGGAGGTGGCCAAAAACAGGCAAAATGACAGGGTTTATGGTTCAAGGAAAAAGGACATTCTCCCTCCAGGCTTTATCATGAAACCTCACGATTCAGCAGAAAAGTAATGGTATCGGCGGGAATTTCATGGAAGGGGAAAACACGAATTCATTTTATTGCCACAAACGAAAACTAAAGTTAACTCTGAGCGCCATCAACTGTTAGATAATGGGTTACTTCCTGATTGTCGTCAGCTGTATCCTGATGAGGCCTACATTTTCCAGCAAGATGGGGCACCCGCCATACAAGCCTAGCGACCCAAAATCATCTAGAGCAAGAGACCCCTAATTTCATCAAAAAGGATGAATGGCCGCCTCAGTCTCCCGACTGTAATCCGATGGACTATTCAGTATGGATTCCCTCATGGTGAAGGTTTACGGCAGCCAGAAAGACAAATTCACCGAAGATGAACTTAAGGAGAAAAATCAGTAGAGCATGGAGGATATCACCTTAGATGAGGTTCGAAAGTGCATCTCCTCGTGGAAGAAGCGATTGAGGGCAGTTTACCAACAGGGAGGTGGTCACATTGACCATTTGTTTAAGTAAATTTTGTTAAGTTCAAATTCATTTCTTCGGCATGCTATTTTTAGACATATGCTTTTAAATTGTTCAATGTAACAAAACTATAGAACCTACATATTTGAAAATTCCAGCAATTATAGATTATAACCATCTGTTAATGTGTGCCAAAGCTCAATCGCATAAGTTTGAATTGTTGCAGCTATTAAACTTTGAATTAAGTAAAGTTTTTTGTGGCCACCCGATATATATATATATATATTGTTGTTCTCTTTCTCGTCTTGCGCGGAATACTCCTATACAAGCGTCGTTCTTTACGATATATATATATGTATATATATATATATATATATATATATATATTAGGGTGACAATAAAAATCGAAAGTTGGAGTTTTTATTGGCCATTTGTTCAATGCTGCTACTACATGGGAAAACAATGTACTGTAAATATTAGGTCATTCAGATAATATTTAAGGGTGTCTCAAGTGAGGTAAATAATTTCCTTATAACTAACAAAAATTAATTATTCATTACCTAGTAAAAATAAATTAATTTTTTTTTAATTAATGTAAATAAACGTTAGTTTTAGTTCATAAGGTTTAAGTGCAGGCGTACTCCAATCGTAATAAGTAAATAATATATTTACTAAATATATTCCAGGGTGTCTTTCATTCAATTGTAGACCACCCATTAATTCTTGCTTTTCCTCAAGCCATACCCCTTTTTCAATGTACCAGGCTGAGACTTCCTATGATCCTCAACAACCTGCAAGAGATGTTGGCGCTGTTCTTCATTCTTCGTAATCTTTGTATTGAAGGCCTGGATCAAGGCAATTCCCCTCTCTGCCATGTCATTGACGACTTTTAATCCTTCAACTATAGTCAAACCAGTCTTGAAATCTTCGTCGTCCGGCCAGGTCTCTGGTTCCTTGGACAAGAAACCATCATTAATTTTTAGAAGTTCAAAGAGAAGCTTTGATCCTTTCGAGGCAAAGTCCGAGAGCTGCTTTGTTGAAATGGAAGAAACAGCAGGTACTGGGGCTCGCTTTGGAGGATCTTCAGCAGCTTCTTTTTCGAGGCTTGATCGAGCGATATTCTTTTTCGTCGTAGCATTGATACCTTTATCAAAGAGTGCGAGACCAATCAAGTACTAGCTGAGGTACCATAAGTGATGACCGAGGACACTAAGGCAGGATGCTGAGATCTTTTCATCGTGGTACTTTGCTAGGTCTTGAAGAAGCTTCAAATCGTTCGCGGAGCAGATGAAGGACTGCTGCTGCGTGAACCACGCGCTGACATATAACTCCAGGGCAAAAATACAAATCGTTTTAAGACAGACATTTCACGAGTTGTAAGTCTGAACTGATGGGAAAGCAGCAGGATTTTAATGAATAAATTACTTTTGCCATCCAAGCGATCAGTTCTTCTCGATTCTCATTCAGACTCGATGGAAGGTCTGACAGGGTCTTGTACTTATCTTGGCAAATTGTATTCCACGTCTCTTTGAAGCGGAGAATAGGAGGATATCTGGACCAGAGATGGTCCCATGCATTCCATGTACGCCTTCTCAACGACAAGTTCTAGGATGTGATGGCGACATGCAAGGTATAAGAGTCGGCGGCCGAGTTTCTGCTCCAAAATTACGCATGCCCCAGACAAGTAACCAGTATTTGAAGCTGTAGTGTCGAAGCTCATAGCTGATACCTTTTCTGACACATTCCATTCTTTGAGCGCAGCATGTACCACCGAGGCGATGACCTCACCCGTTCCTGATGTCAGCTTAGGTACACCCAAGAGCTTCTCGGTATCAACTCCGGTTACGAAAATGGCTAGTCGGTCACACCGACCACCTTCATCGTCTGGTAGAATTTTTCCGTCCCAGTGAACAGTGAGCACTTCGTTGGGTGTGAACCTTTGTTTAATCTTTTCTGCCGTCGCCGAAAGGAGCCTTTCTCGTGATTTTCTAATGGTTTCATAGTTGAGCGCGAGTTTTTGTGAGTTATGGCCGAGGCTTCTAGCCGTAGCGTCGATAATCCGGTGTGCTGAATGATGACTGATTCCTGTGCGATCCAATGTACTTGCCAATTCGGGAGTTATGACTTGGATAGTGCCACGAGCATAACACTTGCGTTTTTCAGGAGAGGCGGGCGGTGAGTCTTCAGATGATGGCGCAGAATATTACCTTAGATATCTTAAAAGAATCGGGAGAGAACTTCTAAGCGTTGTTTTCAGTCAGGCAGTCGTATGCAAAATGAACTTGAAGCACCAAAACCTGATCATCCAAAGATTGATACACATCATATTATTTAACGATTTATTTATGAAAATTTTAATTTAATGAAATAAATTAATCGATTTGCATAATCTATAGTATGAAATAAAGGAAACAATTCTATTAAATTATATAATACACTTGCATTCTCGAAACATTTTTGTTTTTGAAGCGTTGTCGAAACTCGTTCATTCTTGAAATTTCTTCCGCGCGACAGTTTCATTCATGTGACTCGAGGCACCCCTAAATGCTTTCCGAATTCCATGAGATTTCGTCTATGGTGTTTCCTCATAGGGTGGCAGCATTGGACAAATAGCCGGCAAATTGTTTTGAATTTCAAATTTTATCCCTATAAGAAGTTGTCACCCTAATATATATATATATATATATATATATATATATATATATATATATATATATAAGTTTACATATAGAGATATATATATATATATATATATATATAGATATATATATATATAGATATATATAGATATAGATATATATATAGATATATATATAGATATAGATATAGATATATAGATTAGATATATAGATATATATTATATAGATATAGATATATATATATATATATATATATATATATATATAGATAGAGATATATATAATATATATATATATATATATATATATATATATATCTATATATCTATATCTATATCTATATATATATCTATATATATATCTATATCTATATATATCTATATATATATATATCTATATATATAGATATATATATATATATATATATATCTCTATATGTAAACTATATATATATATATATATATATATATATATATATATAAAGTTTACATATAGAGATATATATATATATATATATATATATAGATATATATATATATAGATATATATATAGATATAGATATATATATAGATATATATAGATATAGATATAGATATATATATATATAATATATATATAATATATATATATATATATATATATATAGATATATATATATATATATATATATATATATATAATATATATATATATATATATATATATATTAGGGTGTCACTTAAATGCAAAGTTTGAAATTTTCATGCTGACACCCGCGAATCTATTCCATTGGTAAAAAAAACATGGTGACTGAAAAATCTTTTTATTTGAATAACTATAAAAGGTCGCCCCCGCCTTCCAAAGTTTAATGCTTGCGCGGCGTCTCCATAATCGTTCATTAGATATCTATATATCTCTATATATGTGTGTGTGTGTATCTGTGTGTGTCTGAATATCTGAGAAATAAAGTGAACAATACTTAACGATTCACCGTTTCTCATTTCAGCTACGTGATTTCTGGTGATGGAAACCCGGAAGTGTATATACCTATTAGGGGCAGCGGTTGATGAGGTGAAAGGATGCAAGCTTCCTTCCTACAGGCAAGAATTCGGTTACTTCCTTTACCTTCACCATGAAAAGAAAATGACAATACGTGACGCGTTGAGGAAGTCACTTCGAGCAGTGATGTCCTTCTGGAGAAAGCTCACATTCCAACCAGACTCGAGACACACTGCGTCAGCAAACTGGATAAAGTCTTCGAGGAGTGGAAAGGACTCAAAAAACACGCCTCAAGGACGAGCGATTCACACAAGACGAAAGAAAAAGAATTCATTGAACGCCTCGATCGTCTCTTTGACATCGCCCACGCTGATTGTGAGAAATTGGTCAAGTACCCAGAGGATTGGGAGTTCCTTCAGCAGCAGCGCCAGAAAGGACGTCCAGGTTCAATGGCAGGTTTGGACATGACCCATCAGCGCCAAGTCAAAGATTGTACTCGACGTCGGGAGGAAGAGGAGAAACGAAGAAAGCGATCAGCAGCTGAAATGGAGGCAGTATCCAACGAAGCGGTTTTGGAGTCCTCATCCTCCAGCTCAGATGATAGCGAAGAAAAAGGAGCATGTGGTGGTTCGTTAGCGTCTAAACAAAGAGCAACGAAGAACATCATGACATCGGAATTGGCGGCAGCGCTTGATCGCACGCAACTCTCGTCAAGAAGGGCCACATATCTGCTGTTTGAGGCAGCTTCCAGCTTAGGGCATGATGCTAGCGACTACAACATCAATCGTGGATCCATTCATCGTCAGCGTGAAAAATTCCGTACCCTTAAGGCTCGGCAACTGAAGAGCGAGTTCCAAGGCAAAAGTCCGTTGACTGTTCACTGGGATGGAAAACTCATGCAAGATCTGACGTCACGAGAATATGTTGACCGCTTACCTATTCTTGTATCTGGCTCCGGGACAGAGCAGCTCCTCGGGGTGCCAAAACTTCTGTCAGGAACCGCGCTGGCACAAACAAATGCCATCATAGATTGCCTGAATGAATGGGGAGTGACCGATCATGTCAAATCTATGTGTTTCGACACAACCGCGACAAACACAGGCCACCGTGGAGGAACTTGTGTTCTTCTGGAAGAAAAAGTTGGACGTGACATGTTACACTGCGCGTGCAGACACCATGTACTGGAGTTGGTGCTACAGGCGGCATTCGCAGCATCGCTAGATTCAGTATCTACCGGTCCAGAAATTCTGCTTTTCAAGCGCTTCCATGATTATTGGACCCGCATTGACCAGCAACAGTTCCAAACTGCGGACACAGATGCGTTCACCAAAGCAGCTATTTTTAAGCATAGAACGGAGCTCATTGAGTTTGCAAAATCACAAGCACTTCAAGTTCGTGATGACTATCAGGAATTCCTCGATCTTTCCGTCATCTTTCTTGGAGGAGTTCCATACAAGGGACTAAACTTCCGCGCCCCTGGTGCTATGCACCGGGCGAGATGGATGGCTAAGGGGCTCTATGCCATCAAGATCTGGCTCTTCCGAAGACAGTTTAAACTGACGAACACTGAGGAACGCGGAATTCGAGATATCTGCCTCTTTTCTGTTCTAGTTTACATGAACGCGTGGGCAACAGCTCATCTGTCCATCGAAGCTCCGCTGAATGATTGGGAATTGAAGAGGACGCTCCTTCGATACCCGCACAAGAAGATCTCTGATGGTACCACCAAGAAGCTGTCTGCGCACCTGTGGTACCATTCGGAGGAGGCAGTGGGTCTGGCGTTCTTTGATGAGAGGATATCGATGGAAGTGAAGTGCAGCATGGTTGCAGCGTTAGATCAAGAAGCCCCTCACATGCCGCCAAAACGACCTTTGGTTCTTGATACTATGTTCCTCAGTGACAGCAAAGGACTGGAGCAACTGATCACAAAGAACACCCGAGGATTCTTCTCAAAACTTCAGTTGCCAGATTGCTTTCTGCTCCACCATCCCAGTTCATGGACGTCAAACTCTGAATACGTGCAAGCTCGGGATGTGGTCTCCAAACTTGCAGTGGTGAACGACAGAGCAGAACGGGCCGGCTCTGGTGAAGGAGCTGAACGGAAAGTTGACAGTGAAGGAAGAACAGCTCCAGTTCCTCGTTCAAGTTGTCACTGACCACAGAAAGCAACACCCAGCTCCGAACAAATCAGCATTAGTGAGGACGCGAAAGAACTAATCACTGATCAGCGTATGAGCACCAATTATTCTGCTACTGTATATGTATTTTATTTCTCAAAGTTTTGCTTTGTTGCTTCTCCATTTTGTACCATTATTCGCCAAATTATGTCTTCTATTTTGATTATATAATAAACTGTTTGTATTCTTTGCGTTTTTAAGTGTCTTACTTTCGTTATTTCACCAAATTGCCTTGTTTTTATTATCTGATTCGGCCCAAGCTGTGAACACTGAACAGCTTGTTGACGTCAACAAATGGGTCTTGTTTTCAGTGACGAGGGCGACCTTTAATTGATGAACAATCAGGACCAAATTTCTCTTCCGTATGTTTTACACCAAATGGAACAATTTTAGGGGGTGTCATAGGAAAATATCCATCGTTTAATTTTCCCCCTATTACCTAGTGACACCCTAATATATATATATATATATATATATATATATATATATATATATATATATATATATATATATATATATTTATATATATATAGATATATATTTATATATATATATATATATATATATATATATATATATATATATATATATATATATATATATATATATAGATATGGATTCCGATGAGGTAGATCATGCCTATCACAACTAATAGAGCACTACAACAATATCCTAGATGCATTGGAAGGCAATGACAACTACGATGTTATATACACAGATTTTGCTAAAGCTTTCGATAAATGTGACCATGGTATAATAGCACATAAAATTAAAGACATGGGAATAACG
>JAJOZX010001276.1:0-7500 GCA_023014485.1 Bathynomus jamesi | reverse complement strand
TTGGCCTGGTTGAGAGGCCTCGGCTCATTTGAAGCGGTATTTTGAGGTATATACGACTGGGACTGGTCATTGGCATTGGTCATTGATTCATCATCAGAATCAGCGAAGTCCAGGGTTGAGGTGGGTCGGGTATGGAATTCCAGGAACCATGGGGTACAGGTCTCATAGCAGAAGGAAGTTTCAGGGATACAACAATGTGTTTATTCTTCTGTGTTAACTCCTGAAAATAGAAAACACAGGAAAACATGGATATAAACTTGCATATGAAATAGAAGAAGCATTCAGACAGTGGCAGCTCGTAAGGGAAGGCTGCGGTCTGTAAGATATGAAATAGGTCGATGGAGTCTGTATATTTTCTTTCTTTTTCATTCATATGTCCCTTCGGGGACAATATGAATATATATATGTATATATATATATATATATGTGTGTATATATATATATATATATATGTGTGTATATATATGTGTATATATATATATATATATATATGTGTGTGTATATATAATTATGTGTGTATATATATATATGTGTGTATATATATATATATATATATGTGTATATATATTATATATATATATATGTAATATATATGTGTGTGTATATGTATTATATATGTGTGTATATATATGTGTGTGTATATATATATATATGTTAACCCCCTTTTATGGCCCTGAGTCGGTTCGGAATCGACGGGGGTTCTGGTTAGGAGGCAAGCAACGGATATTTCTTCTATAACATTCTAATTCTTTTCGGTCGCCTCTTGTTAAACTCTTGGCTACAGAATCGCTAGACTGTTATGCCGATATCTTCTATGGTGCTTGGGTTGTCTCTTAATTTGGGCAAAGGGTCGCCACTCTGTTAATTCTTCTCTTTCTATAATACTCTGATATTTTCTCTGATACTAAAATTATCGATTTTTCTTTTATGACTTATCGATTTTACTGACTGAGTTCCTGAAGAGAACAAGGCTCGAAGGAAAAGATAAAAACTTCTTTTACTTTGGTTTACTTCTCAAAATATACAGGTACTGCTCTGAATTTAGAGGGGTAGAGGTTCGACCTCTTTCGGCCATGGCTCAGGCCGGAATCTAAAAATATTAAGAAGGCAAGGGGCCTCTGCCCCCTCCCCGCAGCGAGGCTGCTAACAAAGGAGTCGCAATGAAGTGCTAATCTGAAGTGCAAATATGAAGTGACTTAATCAGGAAGTCTAATGAAGAAGTGCTGTAATTTTACAAGTATATGTATAATATAAACTTAAATGTTTTGGGGGAGGACAGTTGAAGGTTAAATTTCCCCCCTTTTTAAACACATGATCAGATGTTTTGAAAGATTTCAACTAAAAAAAATAAAAATAAAAACTAATTTGTATTTTTCGCCGAGTCTACATTTATGAAGGCGATATCATTTCGTAATAGTACACATAAGGACAAATTAAGTACACGACTGAGTACGTATTAATTTTGGTTCATTACAATTACGATTACAATTATGGATTACTTCACATTCGCTTATGATTGTTCATTACAGTTCTATTAAAGTACTTTCTTACATTATAAATTAAATCATTACATTTAATTACAGTTTCAATGAAGTACATTACAAGTTATTATTAATTACAGTTTCATTAAAGTACATTACGTTATATTAAATTAAAGTATTACAGCTAATTACAATTAAACAGTTACTATAACTTTGTTTTTTTTTTACAGTGTTTCATATTAATAGACAATTTAGATGTTAGAAATATAATACAAAGTAGATGGCACATACGAGATAATTTATTTACGAAATAATATACTATAATATGTTATGAATTTGAAATCAGAGCGAACGGAGATATTTTATCTTTGAGGCGCTCGAATCTGCCAGTCAGCGGAATTCGATCACTTAACCTCAGCATTTTTTAATATCTTGAGGGGTGAACGCACTTGAAAAAAATAATAAAAAAAGCAATACGAGAACGTATTTGAGCGTTTTCGCACGAATGAGAAGAAATGAATATTTAATAAAATTTATATAGGATAATGATCAAGATAAGATATGGACGTATGGGGCGGGGTATGTGGTCGAGTAATAGTTATGTAGTATAAATATAACACCACAACATTATTACTAAAGAATTTACCATACATTGAATACGGAGGATGTCCAAATACTAAGAACGTGATTCAGTGTACAAAGTATGGGAAACATAAAGAGAATAAAGTTATTTTGTGACGTCATAGTGTATAATTCATTATTAGAAAAGATGAATTAGAGAAATACAGTAATGAATAAAGAAGTATAAATCGAAATTCTATCCAAAAACTCGCTTAGGCGATTTTGGTTTCTTATGTAAAAATGAACATTCAACATAAAACTATACGAACATAAGTTCTGCATGAAGACAATGAATCCATATAATGATGGTGTAGGAATTGTTCATTGTTCACTTTTTACAGTATTTCCCCCCCTAAAATGGTATTAATACAATAATATAATACAATATAATACAATTGAGAAAATAACATCGTAAGTAATTCAAGTTAGGTGACGACATTCTTTTTTACAATACAAGTTTTATACAGAACAAGTGAGTTATTATATAATATAAAAGAATTCAAAGATTAATACTTTAATTTTAGACAAACAATTAAGCTAGACAAAGAATGATATTGTTAAATTTTTTTACAAAATTTTTATTTTTCTGTGGGGAAAAATTATGTACATAATGAATAGAGTAAAAGGGAAAACTATAAATTTAAAGTTCATGGATTTTCAAGGTTACCATGATAGTACAATTCGTAACTAATTTTATTAACTATTGTAGGTAAAAAAATCGAATTACGTAATGGATGATGTATAGACCTGTGGTGTAGTGTGTATTTGGGTGTATTAGGTGCAAAGTGTGTATTTTACAATTTCGAGGGACAGATTAGCTGATAGGATTGTTCAAGTATCTGAATATTCAATGATGTTAGCATAAGGTTTGTATATATATATATAGTGTGCATACATGCATTTTTATTGACTGTTGTAGGTACAAATCGAATTACGTAGTGGATGATGTATAGACCTGTGGTCAAATGTGTATTTATGTTTATTGGGTACAAAGTGTGTATTTTATAATTTCGAGACACAGATTAGCTGAGAGGATTGTTAAATTAACTGTATAAATGCATGAGCGAGAATTTATATAAAGTAAGCAATAATTATTATGTATTATGATGATAATGTTTGCATACGCGTTTTAATGCAAAAGTGACTGGAGGGACGGAACGTAAATGAATTCGAGTGTGTCAAAAGTAATAAAATTCAATTAGGATTATAGATTTTACATAATTAATCAGTTACACGTATAAGGTAATTAAAAATACGAACTTAGATGACCTTACAGTAAATGAAAGTAGATCTCACGGTTTTAAAATTGAATTTTGACACACAATTAATTTCGACTACTAAAATTCATAGCCATATACTGTAGTATTCTTAAAAATAAAAAAACACAACTTAACATAAATGGAGGTTATGTTCCATAGTACTAAAGAGGAATTAACCATGGTTGAACCATTTCTCCGGTTGACACTGGGTTCAACTGGGGTTGGGTTTTTTTTTTTAAATAAAATAAAAAAAACAAAGTTTGGAGTACGACATTCGGGGGAATTGAGTGACTAAGCGGGGGGTATAAGTCTGAAATTGACAATTACATCTTTCGTGAGCACTTTGCTCTTTTTTTAAAAAAGATTGCTTGTCACACTACTTAGAACAAAAAATTAAAAGAGTTCAACAAACGGAGGGACGGCATGTTCCTCACATACATTACAATAATTACCAAAATCGTTACAAACAATTGTAAAAACTATTTTTTGTTACAAATAATGAATTACATAACTTATATTTATATACGTAACAATGGCATGAAAAAGACAAATCGGTCAATTTCCTTTAAACAAAAAAAAAAAGTTAAACTAAAGACACAAACGGGTCAATTCAGGTTGAATTTAATTCTCTTTTACAACAAAAAAAAGGTTGAATTAAATTCTCTTGAACAACAAAAAAAGGTTGAATTCAATTGACTGCATTGAAATGAATGGGTATTTGAAACTAACAGAGACTGACTTAAAACAAAACTCTCTGACTTCAAATAAAACTCTCTGACTTCAAATAAAACTGACTTGAACACTATCAAGTATTCTGAAACTGAAAATGAAACTTAACTGTCTAACTTGAACGCTTGTCAAGTATTCTGAAACTTAAACTGTCTAACTTGAACGCTTGTCAAGTATTCTGAAACTTAAACTGTCTAACTTGAACGCTTGTCAAGTATCTTGAAACTTAAACTGTCTAACTTGAACGCTTGTCAAGTATCTTGAAACTTAAACTGTCTAACTTGAACGCTTGTCAAGTATCTTGAAACTTAAACTGTCTAACTTGAACGCTTGTCAAGTGAAGATTAACTGAAAATGGAAAATGACTGCACTTGATCTCTATTCAAGTGGAGACGATTAACCTCTGTTTTGGTTGACCCTCTTGGTGCAACCTTCTGACTTCAAAAACTGACTTCAAAAATGACTTCAAAAAATGACTTCAAAAAATGACTTCAAAAAAATGACTTCAAAATTACTTCAAGTATCTTTATAAACTCTCTGCTCTATAAACTCTCTCTTTCTTAATTTGCAAGTCAATTCAATTCAATAATTTGAAAAAAAATTTGCAAACAGAAATATAAAATGTAAACAACATTTCACTCGAATGTACACGAAGGTACGATACTATTATGTTTGATACATAAAATAAAATTATTCTATACTGAATATAACTGAAAATAACTCTGAAATTAACTCTCTGAAATTAACTCTCTTTGAAATTAATTCTCTCTGAAATTAACTCTCTTGAAATTAACTCTCTTGAAATTATCTCTCTTTGAAATTAACTCTCTTTGAAATTAACTCTCTTTGAAATTAACTCTCTTTTAAAATTAGTTTCAATAAAAACAAATGTATCACTGGTGTCTGAAGTGTTCACTGTGTTTCTTGTAAATTCTGACTTGATATTTTTTTACTTTGGTTTACTTCTCAAAATATACAGGTACTGCTCTGAATTTACAGGGGTAGAGGTTCGACCTCTTTCGGCCATGGCTCAGGCCGGAATCTAAAAATATTAAGAAGGCAAGGGGCCTCTGCCCCCTCCCCGCAGCGAGGCTGCTAACAAAGGAATCGCAGTGAAGTGCAAATATGAAGTGACTTAATCAAGAAGTCTAATGAAGAAATGCTGTAATTTTACAAGTACATGTATAATATAAACTTAAATGTTTTGGGGGAGGACAGTTGAAGGTTAAATTTCCACCCTTTTAAACACATGATCAGATGTTTTGAAAGATTTCAACTAAAAAAAATTAAAATAAAAACTAATTTGTATTTTCGCCGAGTCTACATTTATCAAGGCGATATCATTTCGTAATAGTACACATAAGTACAAATTAAGTACACGACTGAGTACGTATTAATTTTGGTTCATTACAATTACGATTACAATTATGGATTACTTCACATTCGCTTATGATTGTTCATTACAGTTCTATTAAAGTACATTCTTACATTATAAATTAAATCATTACATTTAATTACAGTTTCAATGAAGTACTTTACAAGTTATTATTAATTACAGTTTCATTAAAGTATATTACGTTATATTAAATTAAAGTATTACAGCTAATTACAATTAAACAGTTACTATAACTTTTTTTTTTTTTTTTACAGTGTTTCATATTAATAGACAATTTAGATGTTAGAAATATAATACAAAGTACATGGCACATACGAGATAATTTATTTACGAAATAATATGCTACAATATGTTATGAATTTGAAATCAGAGCGAACGGAGATATTTTATCTTTGAGGCGCTCGAATCTGCCAGTCAGCGGAATTCGATCACTTAACCTCAGCATTTTTGAATATCTTGAGGGGTGAACGCACTTGAAAAAAAATAATAAAAAAAGCAATACGAGAACGTATTTGAGCGTTTTCGCCCGAATGAGAAAAAATTAATATTTAATAAAATTTATATAGGATAATGATCAAGATAAGATACGGACGTATGGGGGCGGGGTATATGGTCGAATAATAGTTATGTAGTATAAATATAACACCACAACATTATTACTAAAGAATTTACCATACATTGAATACGGAGGATGTCCAAATACTAAGAACGTGATTCAGTGTACAAAGTATGGGAAACGTAAAGAGAATAAAGTTATTTTGTGACGTCATAGTGTATAAGTCATTATTAGAAAAGATGAATTAGAGAAATACAGTAATGAATAAAGAAGTATAAATCGAAATTCTATCCAAAAACTCGCTTAGGCGATTTTGGTTTCTTATGAAAAAATGAACATTCAACATAAAACTATACGAACATAAGTTCTGAATGAAGACAATGAATCCATATAATGATGGTGTAGGAATTGTTCATTGTTCACTTTTTACATATATATGTGTGTGTATATATATATAGATATATATATATATATATATATATATATATTATATATATATATATACACATAATATATAATATATATATATATATATATATATATATTAGTGATGTAGGTCACATCCGCATCCGCATCCGCGGAACATCCGCACATTTTCTCGCATCCGCATCCGCGTCCACATCCGCACTTTGGACTGCGGATGTCGTGCGGATATGGACAGTTGAGATAAAACGTCATTAATAAGCGGAAATTATCAATTCTACTATATTAATAGAACTAGTTCATTGTGCGCAAAAGTGATGCAAGCAACAAGACGAGGCTGTTCTTGTATGAAGTTACTCTCTTGCAACCTACTTAGATCCACGTTACAAAGTTAAGTTATTTTCACTAGTACATTAGAAACGAGTTTTAAATCATCACTTGGCAAAGCAGTTGAAGAGCTTCAATCTCTTGATCTGTCGCTTTCCGCCACCCACCCAAAGAATAAAGTTTCAGTGACAGAACAACACCTTCAACGAGCAAATCTATCACAGAATCTGTCTCTCAGTTTTCTTGAGTCAAGCAGCAATGACGAGATCTACGCGATGTCAAAGATGTAGTAAAATGATCGAGAGCTATCACCAAGAAAAACGCCTGCTGCATGTGACAATCCTATTAGTTGGTGGAAAAATACGCAGAATATCTATCCATACTTTGAGTAAACTTGCAAGGAAACATTTAGCCTGTCCTCCAACAAACGTACCAAGCGAGAGATTATTTAGCAGTGCTGGATTAATATATGATGAAAAGAGAACAGACTGGCAGCAGAAAAGGCAAAAAATTAATGTTCCTTAAGCATAACCTTCCCTAAAATTAAGTTTGAACATTAAACGATGAACATCTTAGTTTACTGTATTTTAAATTACTCATTTATAAATATGCCTAATAAAACTTTAAACTTAATATAAATAGTTTATCAAGCTAATAAAGATCTCTTTCTATAAGGGTGGAGGTTGGGGAAAGAGGTCGGTGGGTGCA